>LKNJ01002553.1:72326-132354 GCA_002120245.1 Maccullochella peelii
AGGGGGGCGTTCAAGAAACAGCAAAGGCTCAAAAGCTTTATCTCTCGCTGCTTGATTGGCTTATAATTGAGTTGCCAAGAAGTTGTATGCAGCAGTCCGTACACTGGGAGAAGTTTACCGAATACTCTCTTTTAAATCCATTTCTCCGCTTCCACAACAGAGAGGGGGGGGAATTAGCTTCCCATCCGTGTGTGTGTGTGTGTGTGTGTGTGTGTGTGTGTGTGTGTGGGCTGCTGACTGAACAACCGAGGCCTCTGGGGAATGAGTTTATTCGTTTTCCCTCACCAAAAACAACAACAAGAGAAATGCCGAGGGTGAGAAAGGAGGGAGCGCTCCAAAGTCAAAGAGCAGCTGGTAGACATAGACAGAGGCCCCCGTCCAGGAAACAACCTCTGGAAATGCTTTATGGATCTCAAAGGATGGTATAGTCTGAAGAAAGATAGCCTGGAATAATTCTGGGCCATCAAGTAGATGCAGAGCCTCTAGTCACCTGTTTTTTTTTTGCATACTAAATCTGATTATAATGTCCTTTGTATGGTAATGAGAGAAAGTTGACATTTTTGTGAACTGACATACACACAGCGACTTCACTATGCAGCTAAAGAGGCATGCTTCTAGCACCAGATGCAGGATTTTTAAACCAGCTTTCAGCAATCTGTTCACTAATTTCACCTACAGTACTTTGGTAGCGGAAGCTTTTTGGAATAGCTCCATTACCTGAAAGTGTAATTAATTCTCCTTTCATGAAAATTGTATTACTCAAATGCTGCAGGACCTATGTGCTCCACTCACGACCTTCCATTTATCACAATATTCACCTGACAGAATTACAGTTTATTTTTAGCCCTCCTGACACCTCTTTGGTGGCATTAAATTATGCAGGTCTTCCCATGCACTGATCATCTGTTTTCCTGACAAAGAGAGATGTATAGGTCGGACGACAGCTATAATAAAATAAAAGGTTGTCTGGTTTGTTGTGCGACAAGTGTGCTCGGGCTCGGATACGTACTGTTGCATGATTAAAGGTTTCAGTCCCAGCTGTTAGAGGAAGCATTTTAACAGTCAGGTTTTAAGGCTTCCTTCCTTCTGAATCATCTTTAAGACTTGAACTCCAGGGTCATTCTCATCCTCACACACACATGACTAATGCTCTGAGTCATGATTGTGAAACTAAAGAAACAGTGATCAGGAAGGAAAAGAGGGCGACCTGAAGGTATGTCATGTCTGGAAGCTGCTTGATGATCCTATCCCAGGATATACAGCTGTGGATGAGCGTTTAGCGATGACGACTGACTGCAGGGCTCTCAGGCATTTTCCTTGTCTATAGTGCCGACACTGAAAATGACACTGATTACGGCTGAGCTGAGTTTTTTTGTCTCAGGGTTCTTATGCAGCACTGTTTCATTTCATTACATCATGCCATCCCTCATGTTTCGATTTCTAGTCCCACTTTTGGGCTACTCCACTCAAGTGTGGGTCTCTATCCTCTCATTGATTTTCCAATTGAGAGCGAGGCCTGGGAGCAGCGAGGCACAGACAGCATCCATTGTTTCCATTTGTACGACACGATGATGATCTCACCGGCAGACGCAACGCCAGCCTCCGCTCCTCCGCTCTCACTAGACTTCATCAACTGAGAAGCTGCTGTTAATTACCAGTCCATATTCTAATTACTCATCACTCAGCACGGCGGTAAGCCCTGGAACGGGGACAGAAGTGAAGAAAGAGACAATGGCAATGAAGGGGGCATTTCTGCAACTCATTGACCTGGGGTAATTGAAAGCACATTTGGATGAGAGGGAAAACAGGATATGGCAGAGCGCGCCGGTTTAGCGACTGATGTTAGCCTCTGCACTCAGGGCTGCGGAAAAAAGATAAATGCTACGGTGGCCAGAGCTGTGTTTTCATTGAAGAAGTGTGCAATTAGTGGTCGTTTGGTTGGTCAGGCGGTGGAACTCAACCTGTTATCTTTGCTAAGTGGCCCAAGTTTCACAGTGCTGTCTGCCTTGCCGGATCGCACGAGCAAATACAGTGTTTTAAACTCCCATGTAAACCCGTGACAAGTTTGCCTGTAAATGGTTGACGTTACCTTGAGATTAGTATCACATGCAGGAGATAAAGGAGTAAACTGTGTAAACAAACACTGATATGCTTCTCATGTTTAGTGCTTTCATCTATCAGACAAGCAAGATTTAAGCATTTCTCATATGCCAGGAGTAAAGGGACTCACTATCTCCTCTTATGATTAAACAATTTACACTATCAGAGACAAATAAAGGCTGATACGTACATAAATACCGATGAAGTAATCAGGGCTAATGCATCCTGGCAAGAAGATTGAAGATAATGGCAGGAGCCATTGCAGCTAAATTATAGATATGGAGAGCAAAATCAACTCAAGCTCATAAGGATAAAAAACCCCTAACCTAGTGTATGGGATAACTTGTACTGTATATTGCCATTATGAGATGCTCAATAAAGAGGCTTTCAGGTATTGACAGTTGGGTTCTGTCCAAGACAGTGTAAATTATTCATGTTGTGCGTATGTGCAATCAATGCCAGCTGCCTGACAGAGATCCAGTCCTGCTTTTATTGCATCATTCAGATGATGTGGTGAATCTCGGTGACCATCAGTTCTCTGACATATTTGACAAAGCCATTCCGCACTATGTCAGCTTCTTAGCAATTTCCCCTGTCACTGTCCCCCAAGGAATCTAAAAACACAGAGACAAATGTGTTCGCCACTGTTATGTCTCATTCAGGTTTTCCTTGTGGAACTAGTCTGAGTTCATAAAGCAAGGATCAGGCTATAATCTGGGTAGTCTGCGGGTGTACCCTCATTTATTTTTTGCTACAACCTGCTGCAGAGACCCCCCTCTGTTCATCCTCTTGAGTTTCAAAGACAGCCATGGCTCACAAAGGCAGATAATATGCAGGAGTCTCCCTCTACCTTGATGTAGATTTGTAAACCTGACTTTTCAAGAGGAATGAGGAGAAGAAGGGAAGAAGAGAGGAGTGAAAAGAAGGAAAATGAAATGAAGCCCTGTTTTGAAGGATTATTGCCCCTTTTCTTTACGCCCTCCTCAAGCCGCAAACCCCCTCAAAGGACATCTGTCCATCTCTGTGTACACCAAAGGGCTGATTAATGGCCTGGCTAACCCAGCACTCAATGCTGAACCACACCACACCAATCTAATTACCCAGAGAAAAGAACACAGACTGTAGCATCTTGCCCTCCTAGTCTCCATGCATCAGAATGAGGCGGCATTAAAATGGACGACAAATCTGGATTATGTTCAGAAAAAAAGAAGGAAAGCAGAGTGAAGGAAAATGCCCAGGAATCAAAAGGCTGCCTGTCATGAATAATAAAACTGTCTGCCTCAAACTGCAGTCAGGGAATGATAATGAAATAAATAATGAATTGATTACTATGCATCTGACGGCGCACTGAGATGATTTGAACGTGCCGTGAGGGGGCCTGAGTTTGTTGCAGCGCCACGGACAGGCTTAATGAAAGAGGAACGAAGAATTCTACTCTTTTAATGCCACTTGTGATAATTGGGCTTCTGCTAAGAGTGCTCGGCACAAGTGCATCACACTCCTAGAAAACATAAATTATGTAGCAACCACCGACTTGGCTCTTTCGCTGCGTTTGAAATTAGAAATTAGAAGAGCTCCATTCAGTGTTTTCATCTGATTAGTATTGGGAAATCAGGATGCCCATTAGAGCACATCCCTTTAAAATCCAGATTTTACTGCCAAATCAAATCCTCAATATGATCAATACTATAGCAGGATTAGTCTTGAGTGGCAACAAATCACTGTGATCACTTGTAATTTCCGCTGACAAAAGGCCTTCAAGAGGGTAGCCTTCAAGTCTGTGCTGTTACTCTTAACACACATATTTGACTATGAACAATGGACTTTCCTTTCAGAGAGACAAATGCTCTAATGCAACAGACTGTCCAACTGCTAGAGGAAGTGGTAAGGGAGGCCATGTTTCCTCCTGATCCACTCAGATGCATGCTGTGTCCCTCTGCAGGACAATATGGACACCGCCAGACCCTCCTACTCACCCACAAAGCCAAGAACGCACACACGCAGGGGAGAATGCATGCAAACCCGCACACATACATGCTCAAACACTGATTAAATTAGTCTGAAGGAGCAACAGGGGCCCTCAGGACAATATTTTCATTGCAATACTAAAAGAAAAGCTTGCTTATGGCCCTTCCCAAGCAAATATTTGACTTTGGGTCAGCTCTATTATTCATCCCCTGAGTAATATGCTGGGGCCAAACTTTTCAGCAATGAAGCAAAGACTGTAGAAAAACAGTAGAAAAAGAAAAACAGTCTGGGCATTTACAAGGCCTGGAGGCTTTCAGTTAATAAATCAAACATGCTCCAAATGCATCTAGGTGGTGCCACTGCGGTTGTGTCACTGGGGGGTTTGTGCTGTCAGTGGACTTGGGATATGTGACTTATCCCCATCTGGGGATGGAAGAACTAAATCCTTAATCTTTCCACATAAAGTTCCCCTGATGGGTGATGATCGCTTTGTGCAGATAAGCCGACAGGCAGCAAAAATATGACAGAGCCTGTTTGTGTGTTTGAGAGTGTGTGTGAGGCTAGGCAGGATGCCTGGACTAAATCCCAGCATCTCCAGAGGCGGCCACTGTTATCAAGGAAAGGGAAAGTTATCAGGTAGGACAGGAAGACAGAGAGAGAGAAAAGAACACAGACTGATAGGTAGACAGTGACAGAGAGAGTGGACAAAGGCAATTTTTGTGAGGCGTGGACTCCACCCGGAGGTCCATCAGGACGGCTGACATTCATCATTGAAATTGTTGAGTCTCGTCAAAGCGTTAAGGGGAAACTGCACCTCCAGAGACTGAAGGACAAACACAGAATGCTCCTACTGTGTTCAAGCAGGCAGTAGTCACTTCTAATCCTGCATACACCCTCAGACTGTGACTCACCTCCAAAAACATACTGCAGGTAGTTGGCAACTTGTCCTATGCTACCATGGTTTACTTTTCAGACATTCTCTGCCTTCCCTCAGTAACTGAAACTACCTTTAGAGCAATTATCTGTGATATTTGAATCTAATAACCCTCCTAGAAATCAATAACTTCCTCTCTATGACATCAGAAGTAATGTGGTACCTGTATCCATTCTTTGTTTGAGTCCTCTGCCGGTGTCCATGCATTTTCATAGTAGTTGAGTCTGGATCGCTCCGGGGACCAGCTGGGGTTGTACTGGGATGAGGCCATGACTTGGTCCGATGTTATCTCTCCCGATTCCATTCCCAAAGGGTCGCTACAGTCAAAGTCTGAGGGGGGTGGGGGGTGGGGGGAGGACAGATAGGAGGTAGAAGAAAAGAATGAGAAAGAAGAGTAAAAGATGTTTAGTCGAATTCTGAGCACTGAAAGCATCAGAGTGTACCCAGCATGTGTCCCCCAGAATCAGAGCTCGTCCCTGGGGAGGAGGACACCACATGACAGGCACTCAGCGCTGCAGGCCGAAAAAGAACGGCACATCAGCGACGCCTCAGTAAATCCTTTCTGTTTCTCTCTCTTTAGTTTTTAATGGAAGCAGGATGGAAGTATTCCACATTAAGACGTAAAAATGTCTTCATAAAACATTCAGAGTGGCCTAAGTTTACGCCAGTATTAGGCGTTAAAGTGACTTTCACTGCAGTTATTTCTTCCACTGACTGGATCTGTTTCACTCACTTCCCTGTGGGCAGTTTATCTTTTTTTGCACACAGTGACTATTTTCCCCAACTTGGTCTCTTGGGGGAGTTTAGGTGCGTTAAGCATCTGTATTATGGCACCATATATCACACTCAATGGCTAGGAGGTGGTTTCCCTTGTTTGTGTTGACATGGGGCAGCCGTTTTGAGGCATCCTGGACTCTGTGGCTAAACACTCTGCTGGGTCAGCTTAGGGTCGGCCTCTCCAACCCCTGGAGGTCAGACATGCTGACACCACTGCAGATGGAGCTGCAGCAACGGAACGAACGACATGACCTTTTGAGTCTTATAACGCCACCACAACAACACAAAGGTATGTGAAGGCACACTTTAAGAATTAGAAGACCATCATTCTTCTTATTGTTTATTGACTTTCTTTTTTGTCTGATGGCGAAGTTGGTCATTGACAGTGTTAACTAACTGTTAACGCAAGTCCTATTCTCTAAAGGCAAGGCTACCACTGCCATTAACATACAGTCCTTTGCTCAAAAATGCAGTCATGCGCTTGTGTGTACATGGACACACACACACTCAGAGGGCACAGGATGAGGAGCAGTGTGGAACTGCTATGTGGCTGCTGCCTATGAGCTAACACAGATGGTCTCCCCATCTGCCACACTGCTAACACACCTCAGTCACTGGGTCAGCGTGTGTGTTTGTGCTTTACAGTGTCAATGCACGGTTGCGATCGGATGTGATCACGCGCACGAGTGTGCCGGAGTCTCAGTGTGAGGCTGAGAAAACTGTCTCGCACCTTTCCACTCTCATCGTCGGCTCTCTTTGTGACATCATATATGTTACTGGATCACGATCAACAAAAACACAAAGAGGTATGCGTGTTTGGTGGCTGCTAAGGGCGGTATCTGATCATGTGGGTTACTGACCAAAGCGGGGTTGATAGCCGAGAACATAGTGTGGGTGGGTGGATGGGTGAGGAGAGTGATTGGAGAGAATGAGAGTGAGAGAAATGGGGTAAGAACCAAAACAATGTCGCCTTTCATCACCTTATCGCCTCTCATCAGCAGCTTTCAGCTCGAGTCTACCCTTCCCCTTGTCATGCAGAAGCGAGAAAATCCACTGTGTTTTACGTAGAAGGGGATTATGAATGATTCAGGTCTGGAAGAGCGCAGGCAAAGTTTGGAGATTCTTTTTCTATCTTGGATACGTCTCGGTCGGTGATGTAAGACCAAGCAACTCATGTAAATGAAGGTATTTACTGATCACGGGTCAGATATTTCACCATGCCTCTTAATGGTGAATGTGAAAAGCTGATTTGCGTGATCTGATTTCAGATGTGTGATTAAAGCGACTCCAGTAACTCGGAGGAAACTGAGGAGAAATGACATCAGCAGTCAGCGCTCATTACTGTGAGGCGGGATCGTTTCAGTTGTTGTGTGTGTGGGTGTACTCAGTGCCTGTCTTCCCTTTGGGCAAAGACAAAATCTTTTTTGGAGATGATTAGTAGATTTGTTGAATGTCATCCATCTCTATTGCTATTCAAAGACTGACTGTGTGTGTTTGGGGTGGTCTAGCCTCTGGACAGATTTATGACTCCTACCAGCGCTCGTCTTTCTTAATGAAATGTTTAGTCAGAGTGTTTTGCAAAATGGGGTCGCGGGGTCGAGCCCTGTGACGACGACGCTACATGTAAAAGCCCTAGGGGTATGTGTCCAGGATGGTTACTGATGGTTACTGGTGGGGAAGCTGCCTTTTGGAGCCTGTCTGGGGCCGGCAGTGTGTAAAGGCCTTTTAAACCATAGGAGGCAGAGTTGTACCCTGTAACACATTCCCTAAATGAAGAAGCAGGAGGTGATTATTTAATAACTCTTAAACTCTGTTAAATGTGTGGGAATTCGTCATAATAGGACCATGTGTGGATTTGGTTGCAGACAACATCTGCTTCTCACTTTTAGTAACATTCCTCCACTTTATTGCCCTCTAATTCTTATGCTACCAGTTTCAATTCAGGCTCATCCAATCCACTTCTTCTTCTATTGATCAAACCTCTCTGGGTTGTGATTCCATTTAGATTTATACCTCAATATACAGATTTCGCCTATGATCTTTGGCTACCTCTGCTTCAGCCTCCTTGACAATCCTTGATTTATTTAGTGTTTTCATGCATGCTCACCCTCTGGAACGGTCCTTTCGATGACGGTGAAGTTGGCAGAAAAGCCTTCCTTAGCGATGGCGCTGTCAGTGTTGATCGTCAGTGCCAGGATGCCCGTGTAGGAGATGATCCTGCCTGGGGTGTTCTGTCCGCAGTATCTCCCGATGTATGGACCGACTGGAGGAAAAAAGCAACAGGAGAAGGACAGGAGAAAAGAGCACAAACAGTGTTACTCAGGTTAGACTTGGGTTAACTCAATATTTGTTGGTTTGCCACAGCCATGTCACACATGGGTTTAACTACCAACTCTCCCCCATGGAGGTGTGAAAACTAGTGTGTCAGTGAAGTATGGCACCGGCTGCATTTTTTTACCCGATCCCATAAAAACGCTTGAGAAAAGACTCCCAACATTCCACAAAAAAGAGCAAAGCGGAAGAGGGACCTGTGGTGTGGGCAGGTCACGGTCTCTGTCTATTTGCTGGCTGTAAATTCCTCAGACCTCCCGTCTTCCCGTGTTTTTAGACTCGAGTTGGACACAGCCACGACCGAGTGAGTTTTGTGAAGGAGACCAAACAAGTAAAGACAATAGGGGACATGTTCCACTGAGCAGACTGAGTGGAATGGGGAAGCAGGAGGGACGGAAAATGGGAGGCGGAGGGAGGAGGAATGTTAGGGGGAGACAGAGAGGCAGGGAAAAATCGGTAAAGTAAAGGGGTAAACAAGGGAAGGAGTGAGAGAGCAAGAGAGCACAATGACCTTGCCCTATGTCTCTGATGTGTGCTATGATCCATGCACATTTGCAAGTGTGTGTTCCTGTTGGTTTGTTGGGATCTGCAGCCTATCTGTGATTAGCAATGCCGTGATCAGTGATGAGTGACAGGCCTGCCTCCCCATGGCCTCCTGTCATCCAAAACATGCCACTTCCAGCCCAGCTTCAACATGAAAGGCAAAGGCCAGACCACGGGGACTTACAGGGCAGGGGTGTGATGGCTCAGATTAATCTTCATAACCCAGGTGCCTGGTGGCTGTGCGCCAGAATCTATGTGTGCTTTTAAACCCACTAAGTCCTGAGCTGAACAAAAAAAAGCCATCTCCCGGATTATCTGCATGACTCCCCAGCGCTATGAAATTTTAAAGAACCTCGCTATGAAGTCCGTGTCCTGCCTGCCTCTCCATTCCTCAGGGAAGAGAGACGTGGGAGTGGAGGTTCTTCCTCCACAGCGCCTGTCCAGCGAGGTGTGCTGTGAGAGGTGGAGGCACTGGGAGGTGTGATTCCCCCGGGGCTTCACGGGGGCCTGCATTTGCCCAGACATCTCCCACCTCTGCACACCTCGACGGCTAGCATGCTGCCAGCCTTCTGTGCTAATGCACTATCGATCCAGCAGGCACCACAGGAACCGCCTGGCAAAAGCCGACACACTATTTTCCTCCCATGGCTTATTTTTATACAAGGCTGTCTGTCACATACAACAACACTTGAAGGGTGTGATGCCACGTCGGTCTGAAGTGGTAGTGTCCAGTTTCTGCCCTGAATAGGCTCACTGTTGGACAAAAGAGATTCTAGTGTATCTTGTTCTGCTTCATTTGTGTCATACATTCAGCTGAAAGAACTGAGAAATCTCTGAATTTCAATAAGTTGGAAGTAGCACAGGAAACGTTTCTTTTTCAGACCCCTGTGGTTCCGAAATACGTATTAAAAGGTGATAATAATGTGACATATTCTCAGCTCTCCGAGAGTTTGCAGGTCTCCTTAATCAACACAAAGCTTGAAAATGAAACGATGCTAGGGGAGGACATACAAATGAGCTATGGAAATAATTTGTGGAATCAAAGGTCAAATCTAGAGAGAGAGAATATCTCAGCTCAGAGAATACTGAACTTTAAGTAAACTCACTTGAAAAGGCGCCATGATTTACACTTCAACCTTATCACTTGGAAGGCCAGGGCAGAGAATACTGATGTGCACCAAGCTGAATGCTGCTAGATAAAATTCTTTCAATTTTCAGCCATTGATGGGTGAGAAAAGCTTTCATCTTGTCTGCACCCCGTGTTGGAATAGCTGGAAGAAAAACTGAAAACTTCAAGAGGTGATTTCGCTCGCTGAGTTCAAAGCTTCAATTCGGGCCGTGGAAGCATTACTTTGAACACTGCTCACCTCCTCTCGCTTCGTCTCTCACCTGCTGATTTTTTCAGATGGATTTGAGAATGCTATTTTAAGGCAGTATTTTGATGTGTGTCTGAATCTACGTGAGTGTCGCAGCCCTTGCTCAACCCTGCGACCAGGAGATGTTGGCTCTTATCAGGACCAAGCTGGTCCAGTTCAAATTCAATAAGCGCTTTTTTTCTCTCTAGTAGGAAACACAAGGAAACTTCCAAAGGAAATTCCTTTTAGAGTAATTTCCTGCAAGATCGAATTGTGTTTTATATTGCATCAGGGCGTAGAGAAGCAACGACTTAAATATCATAGCCTAGATTAGACCTCGAAGTCCCAAATGTACAGCCACTAACAAATCCTCTGGCACAATGCAGCCTGTGACAGAAAAAGGAAGAGCGGGAGGCTCTCGTAATCAGGAAGTGTTTGCATTGAGCGATGAAGAAGCATTACTCTTGGACCTTTGCCAAGTCTGGTTAAGGCTGGCCTGGATAATGCCATCATATTGTGTAAAGCTGTTCATTTCCTCTGAAAAAAAAAATCCCTTTTCCACTACAGGACAGCAGGTTTCTAAGCAGTGGGGTAACCATCTTTCCTATACTAGCGCTGAAACAATCACTCACCTGTGTCCACGTGGGCAGACAAATCTACGCTGTCATTTCAACGATTACTTTTTTACAGCAGTGATATTTTCTGGTAGTTAAAGAAATGTAAAAGCACACAATAGTAATACTAACAAAGAGAACACTAGTTTATGATTATAATAGAGTAGCTCAAAAAGACTGGACTGGACCTAATATATATATATATATATATATATATAATTATGCTAACACTTGACATAGAGGGAGTGAAAAGACACCACAAGCAGGTAACAGCAAATATGTCTCCTGCTGAGAAAAGGTACTTTTGCACTAAACCATTGAAATGTTGTCTGTGATATGATAAAATGTAGTGTAACAGTAGTGAAAGTAGAAAAGAGTCATAAAATCTGCCAGTTAACTCAGTAATGTCAGTTACACAGCAATATCCATCTAAAGTTTGCTAACATTTGCTAACATTAGCCACCATAGTAACGCTGTAGGAGCAAAACCCACGAGTGTATTGAATTAGAAAAGAGTACATTTTGTTGCTTATGAATTCAACTTTTCATGAGCAATAGAAAGATTGTTTCACTTCTTCTTTCAAAAGTTACACAGTCT
Source organism: Maccullochella peelii (assembly GCA_002120245.1). NCBI lineage: Eukaryota > Metazoa > Chordata > Actinopteri > Centrarchiformes > Percichthyidae > Maccullochella > Maccullochella peelii. Next base: position 83,546 of record LKNJ01002553.1, read on the forward strand.
CACTTAAAATTACAGGTAAAACAGATCATGCACAGTCCAGTACTGCTTGTTGCTTGCTCACCTCCTGGGAAGCCATCCCAGATCTCCAGTCTGTCATAGCGGCAGAAAACACCAGCAGGGGGCGTTGGGTCAGGCTCCAGCTCAAAGCTCTCGAACTCCAAAATGATCTCGGACATCTTGGGGGCGAAGATCATGAAAGTACAGTCCAGGTTGTTGGGATATTTCTCTGGGAAACCGGGCGACTTTATGACACCGCCGTTGGAGGTGAAGTTCCTGGAGCATTCAGGACCTGCAGGAAGGACGAATTGAGGAAACGAGACAGGAAGTGAGATGATGAGACGAAACAGGGACAAAGGAAGAGGTGGGGATGAGTCTTTTGAATGACTGTTGGTTAGGTGATCTGTTTCGGGTGGCTTTGTGTGGTAGGTATTGAGAAGCTCTGCCTCCCAGCTGGTCTATTGAGTGGAGGAAAGTTTATGGTCCATAGACAAGAGACCACCTTGATAGTTCTTCTATTCACTAGAGGCAACATCTGGGTCTCTCAACTCTCCTCTATGTGGTTCTGCGCCTTTTTTCATTCCATTATGGTCACAAACATCACACTCCTTCATCACTGTGTGTGTGTTAAATCTGTTACTCCTGGAACATCTGGACTGTGAGTGTAAACAGTAGTGAAAGGCCTCAATCACCAGAATGGGGAACGATGAATAAACAGCTTGATTCACTCTGCAAAAAACAGACTCTCTCTCACACACACAACCTCATCAGGACACGTCTGTGAAACATATGAGAGGTGCTCAGGCAAAATTACAGCGTCAGTGATGGAAGACGAGGGCAATGACTGTGCATACATCAACACACACACACACACACTTAAACACACAATTTTACACAAGGGAAAGTCAAAATATTTATTCACAGCTCCCTGGAGAGCTGCCTTTCAGCTGATGAGGAGCATTAACACATTTCCCATGTTAGCCACTTCTCTGAGCATCATGAGCACAAGATTATGATTTAAGAATGAGTGACGTGATAAAAAAAAAAAATGCTAACAGCTGCAGGAACATTTTTCAGAGAGTGACAGAAAGAGACATTAAGATATGTTCACTGTGCATGCTCAAGCGCTGGGCCAGATTGTTGCCAAGCCTGGCTTCACACAAACAACACACATACAACATCAGGAAAAAAAAAGAGGACTACTGTCATCCAGGGCAATTATTTAGAGCCATTAGTGGCAGAAATGTGCCCAGGATAATGTCATTTTCATGCTAGTCTGACAGCCAGCGTGATGGGTGCAGATGGGGCTGGTCGAAACCAAAATTGCAGGGAGTTATCGCTAGATAGAGCCTCCGTGCCTCCATCATTGTAGCTTAAATGAATGTGGCAAACTGCTTTTTTCCACTGTTACTCAAGCATCTTGCTGCGCCCCTAATTCAAGACCATCAGGCGCACTTCAGCCTGTCCACCAGTGGAGTGAATGAAGGGAGGGAGAGCCATGTTGATTTTCCAAGTTGAAAGCCACGGCGAGCTGCGTTTTAACTTTAAAGAGAGCTGACATTTAGTGTGGCAGCTAAAGTGTGGCTTTCGAGAACAGTGGGCACCATTAATTTCACAGCTTCCCCTCATATTTACCCGGAAAATGGAGAGATTTTGTTGAGAGAGAGAGCGTTCCCTGGGATGAGAGGGTTGCTGGATGCTGCATGCTCTGCACTTTACCTTGCCATATTTGGGTGAAATGTCAGACAGTTTTGGGGGGGAAAGTATAGATGCGAGCCACTTCTTTGAAAAAGGTGCCCATGGTCTCTGAGTGCTCTAGACAGCTGCAGTACCCACAATGCAATTCAGGTCAGTGGGCTGAATTTCCTGTGGATATCGGCTCAGAATTCCACTCTCCATCCATTTCATCAGCCTCGACCATGACCCTTATCTCAGCTCAGTAGTTAACCAGAACAGATATGGTCTTTGGAAATGGTTCACCCTGAAAACCTGTCAAAATCCAGGCACTGAAAAGAGTGGTGCCTGGACTGATGCAAATTTTCCATAATATTTTCGTCAGTATTAACAATTTGATGACATTTTATTTAATAAATGCATCTGTGAAATGTGGGGTAGGGCTTAAAACTATGTTATAGCACTTATTCCCAGTTCACTGTTTCTGTGTTCTTTCTGAATGATCATGACTAAGACCGAGCCAAGGACAAACTCCCCTTTTCAGCTTTTGTGTGCCTGGCTGCGTTTATAACCCCTCAAGAAAAGGACAGAGCGAAGACATCACAACAAAATAGAGTGGCCAGAGAAGACAGAGTGCTCTGGTTGGTCCCACCGGTGAGATAATCACCCAACAAGATCTCTTTTATCTAGTGCCTCCACATGGGAGGGCTTCCATCCCCAGCTCCCCTCGCTACACCCAGGATGCTTTATGCTGATGTGTGTGCGAGAGGCATTCAGGGATAGCAGCCATGCTTTTCTGTGGCAGCGCCCGTACGCAGAGCGTGTGTGAATGCGTCTGTGTTGACAAGGAGCTGCAGGAGACTAATATATCTCGTTGTCAGCCAAATGCTAACTCCCGGCCCCTTATCCCCCCACTCTCTGTCTCTCCCTTGTTCTATAGCTGCAGTTGTTGGTGTCTTTCCTGGTGGATTCATCCCCTTGGATGGGAAAGGGGTTGAAATATGAAACAGAGAGGGTTTTGTAAATATGAAACGTTTGACTCAGGTACGGCTGACAAGAAACACACACTTAGATTGTTCCATTTCATCTGAGATAAATCAGACAGTTGGGGCCACAGCGCACCCAGTAGCCCAACCTCTGCTTTTAAACAAACAGCTGAATTACGACAGGAAGTTAGGAGGAAGAAAAAGAAGTAACCTTGAACACACACATTGAACATTTACCGGCAACCTCCAACCAGGCGCTCAAACATTTACTGCCTGCAGTAATGGATTCCTTTAACTCTCGTTTACATTGAGCCCTTCTCCTCTGGATGGGGGGAGTAAACAAATGTCACTCTGACTTGCTCGCTGAGTGATTAGAGTTTGTTTAACAGGGCAAGTTGTCGCCGGCAAAATGATATTTAATGGAGATCTGATTTCAACCTTGGAAGTGTTAGAGATCTATAATAAATATTACATAAATATATTTCATCATTAAGGGAGCAGGGCGCCTTTCAACTATTAGTCTCCCTGATGACTTGTCCTCTATGTCTCTATTAAGCTGTTGCTCCAAGTGTTGAACGCAGACCAGAGACTGGGTGTTAATCATTAGAACAACATCACGCCAAAGAACAGGCGTTATATGTGTCAGCCTCTTGCTATTTTCATTTTTAAATCTGTCTCCCTCTCCCTTTTCACATATCCACTTCTCTCTATTGCCTCTCTGTCGTCTCAGTAAGGGTTATTAGTGGCCGGAGCCATAGGGGCTGGAGGTGTTGTTCTTGGACTGTTAAGTAAATCACCACTGTTTATGTTCCACGGTGCTCTCTGGCTGATCATTAGCCCAGTTCACACCCCTCCACCCCCATCACTGCCCCCAGCCCCCATCATACCTCCCCTTCCCCTCACTCTGTCCTCATGCCACACCGACAGAGGAGTTAATCGTTGGTGGAGAATGAACTCTTTCAATGCTAAATCAAACATTAACCTGAAGCCTGTGGAGTGTCAGTCACTGAAACAGATGTAAAGGCAGGTTTACATTTACCCACAAACACATACACACACCCTGAGGCACTGCACTATTAGCATGGTATTTAGCGCATTGACTGTGCCTGTGACATCATTTCTCGCCCATCCAATGAGGGGGGAGGGGGGGTCACAGTCTCTCTCGGAAGAGATTTGTTGTCTTAGGTTTCCATGTGGACTGTGTGTGTGTGTGTGTGTGTGTGTGTGTGATGACAGTACGTCTCCATGCCAGATGTGACCTATGCCATCAGGGTGTGCCGTCCATGAAAGCAGAATTAGGCCCCTTTTAGGCCCCAACCAACATACACACTCACACGCACACATACACACACACACACACACACTCACCTTGAAAGTGTTTTCACAGGTGTGTGCTCGGAGTAAAAGCGCCCGCATCACAGTGACACGATAAACAGGGCTGTTGCATGAAAAGATGGGTTTTTTTAGTGTAAAGACGAACGTGATAGGCCTCCATCCAATAGACTTAGTCATTCTGCTGAGTAATTGTGAGGAGACGAAGATGAGCTTGTGTGTAAGTGGGAGGGAAGGGGGCACCACTGGCACTGTCTCTTTTGCCCACTTCATTGGGCCCTCGGCCAGCATTGATGTGGCTCTAAGCAAACTGCAGAGCTGTTAAAAGAAAACGTATGCTGAGCATGTGTGCATGTGTATACTTAAGAGGATGGATCTTTCCAGAAACACTTGAGGATTTTAAGTGAGATACTGTGAGATGACAGGATAAACACAGCTTTAAGTCTTTTGCAAAAGCACCAGGATTTTGGTGGAGGGTAGCCCCACTTCATCTCATCTCAGTTTACTCGACTTTTTGGAGTGGACATGATTTTTGTTCATACTGGTGGTCGTTTATCAAGTCAAGGCCATAGTTTGCCCAGCTTTTTTATTCACCATTTTATTACTGCCTGGAAGTCGAAGGCATCCGTAGAGACATTCACAAACACAACCATCTTGCAAATCCGCTCCCTTCAGCTCAAATATTCCTCACTCCCAGATTTATCCCTCTTCTCTATCTCTTACCCCCCCACCATCTCGCTCTTCCCGTCTCTTGCCAGACTTCAGCCAGTGGAGCGAGGCTGCCAATTTGCAGGCTATAAAATAAATAGCCCATGCTAATTAAGATGGTTGGATGGGATTGAGGAGTGGAGAGGGGTAGAGACTGATGTGGAAGCGGCCACAGAGAGCGGCAAAACAACCTGTTCTCTTCCAATTAGACACTTCGCAGGCTACCGCTGATGAAAGCCAGGGCTTCAAATGCCAGCATGTTTACGTGTGTGAGAAAGTGTATTTACATAGTTTATAGCTTAAGTGGGTAAACCTGTACATGTAAACATACTTGTACAAGTCGGCATATAATCCCTGAGGGGAATATTTGTTTACATATGTTTGCCTGTGGGTATGTTTATTTTCCATGTGACCTTTGCTTGAATTTAACCCCAGATGAAAGGCAGTACCAACCCCTGAGGTTGACTCCCAGTGATCTCCAGGCCTATACTCATTGCGATAAACAGCTTGCATTCTTTGCATTTCCCTTCATTGGCATGCAGAAGTGTGAGCCTCCCATTCCTCCATCCGTTATCAGAGCATCTGTGTATCATCATTAACGTTACATGTGTTAGCCAACACAATGTTTTCCCAGCTAATACCCTGCTTGTTGATAAGCTGTGCTAATCAGCTAGCTTTGAATCTCTCTTTCTGCTCGGTTCTATCTCTCGCTCTAACAAACAGGGCTGGTAATTGATGTCAGAGCCCTGTACTTGGCGGCAGCCAGCGCTGCAGTAGTCAAAACATGGAGTAAATTCAAAGCATAACGAGGGTCTGGATCCACTGAGGAAGCGGCGGCACACTGATGGTGATCTTGTCCGCAGGGGGATAGTGCTAGGTGCAAAACACCCAGATGAAAAAGTTGAATCTATTTGGGTTTAATCTACAGCAACACCCCTGCAGCGACTTTTGCCTCAGCCCTGATTCCTCTTTGGATTCAATAAGCAAAAAAAGCAGATTATCATCTAGCTCCAACTGTGTAGTCCTGACTCTCTATCTTCCATCCACACTAACATCCGTATTTCTTGCTAGATTCGTAGTTCTTCATATCTTAGCGCAATACAAGTGTGTGCAGCAGTTTCATCCCCCATCGCCACTGGGACCCTAACACGCCTCATTTATAATCAGTCCTGGCTAATAGATGAGACAGGGAAATACCAAGCTAATCATGGGAAGAATGTAGTAGATTAAACTGGCCTATCAAGGGGAATGAGGCAGTGTGTGCGGATGAGTTTGCGTATGTCGGGGTGGAGTGTTGCTTTGATCTCGTAAATGGACCCGCACTCCACCAGTTGCCCTGCTGTGATGGTGACACGCACAACCCCAGACGCACAAACACAAGCACAAACACACACTAGCCCACATTAAAAGGAAGGAGGGACCTTGCAGGGCCATTCATCATGTCTCCGAGGTCACGGGGGGGGGCGTCCCATAGACTGCTGTTGGTTAATTAATGAAAGTGGAGTCTGTAGCACCTGTCTGCCTACTAGTCAGTCTCCAGATATGTGCTGTCCTCCTTCTCCTTCTTCCAGTCCAAACAAAGGAAGGCAGCCACCCAACAGGAAATTCTCCCTCTTGTTATGCTGTGTTCTGATAAGATAGACATCCCCTAAGGATAGTTCTGGTTTATCTGATTCCTGAATAAAATTACCCAGAGGTCTTATTTTTAGGTTTAACATTAAGGAAGGAAGCTCAAACTGATTGGATACCACTGCAGTGCTCAGAAACAAAAGGAGGGGAAAGCACTTCCCAACATTAAACCCAGAATTCACTTTATCCACAACCAGCTAGACACTGGTTATTACTGGCAGGTTCATACCATAGACTGTATATAAAGATGGACAACGTCTCCACTTCCTCAAACTGTACAAAAATTTAGCCAAAATATCCCGTCAAATAACTAATTAAAACCAAACGTATCAGAAAAATGAACACTTGAACAAACATCAGCATGATAAGAACTACCAAAAATGGGGGGGGGCACTTGGCCACTAGGGGGCGATCAAGGTGTTTTAGCTTCACTTTTGGGGAGCTGTAATGTCGTCCATCTTTATATACAGTCTATGGTTCATTGGTTCATAACCTTGTCGTGGATTGCCATCTGTCAATAAACTAACATTTGTTGAATCAATGCTTAGCAAATTAGGTCCTTGCTTATTATACAATAATTCACCCCAGATAAAAACTGCTACAATTATGGAACATATGGGAGTATGATTCATTGGTTTTGAATGGAGCATATTGCTTGCCATATTGTGATTGCATAATTTGATGCTCTGGTGCCTTGACTAAATCACAAACAAACCATGAAATTAGACGGAGAAGCTCTTTCTTGTCCCATTATCAGAATAATTCCTGCAGCTTTCATACTGTATCGTACTGCGTATGTGTGATAGTTCCAGCTAAAGACAAATTAGATTGAAATTATTTGTCATGTGGCGCTTATAATAGTGTTTTCCAAAACTTAAACCAAGAAGTCAATAGCTACTTTAAGAGAGATCGGTCAATCATTTTAATATCAATAAATCATTACCATTTTGCTTTTGGGATATTAGTGCATTTAACAAAGAAGACCATCACAATTAGAAGGCATTTGGGGTATCAACTACATCAATCAATTGCAGGAAATTGGCTGCATAGCTTTACACCACAAAACAGGAGGAGAACATTGTTCATCAAGTGCAAATTACTAAGGTGTTTTCTGGAATGGTAGATGGTAGAAGGAGCCGAAGATCTATGGAAAAATAACTTTGAAAATTCTTTCTTGATCTTGGGAATAGTAGCTGAAAGGGAAATCTCTTCAAGGTCCATTTAGTGGCCGTTATGGAGCTTTTGACCATATCACACGATCTTCAGTTTGCCCCGTTGTCATGGAATTGTATCTATTCCATGACAACTCGGCAAACTCCACCTACTGAGGGACATTGCGTGATACGATCGAAAGCTCAAGAACAGCTGCTAAATGGGCTTTGCAGTGAGGTTTGCCGGCCACTTTTATTCTCAATATTCTTAGCCCCTGTCTATTTGAAACAAGAAGCAAACAGGTTAATGAGAAATGTTGTCCTAAACCTGAGAAATACAGTATATTACTCAGGTGATATCTCAAATAGTTGGGTACAAGTAAAGCTACAGCTGTACTAGGCCACCCACCTGTCTTGAAGATCTCATATCGGATGGAGAAACCAGCTCCATGGGTCTCGTAGTCAGACACAAACTTGATGAAGAGCTGGTTTCCGGAGGAGACGACAGGAGAGGGAGCGATCTTCCCACAGTACTTCCCCACTAGCTGACCACTCTCGTCCACGCCGTCTCGCACCTCCACATAGTCATACCTGAACAAAACAGGAGAAAGAGAAGCAGCATTAGTCTCACTGTGCTTTAGAAAACCCTTCAGGTTTGGTTTTCATTTAGTTCTGTTCTTGCTCTGTCCTGCTCTGTACATTTGATTAGTTGGAAATAACAATTTTACTGTTATTCCACTCATATTGTGCATGTATGAAGACACACACACATACACACAGACAAACACACGTACATCCATACTCAGAGGACCACGTAAACACAGGTAACACAGCATATTGTGCAGGTAATGTAGTGGAAATAAAACACTGTGTACTAATGAGGTCTCAGGTTAAAACTCAGAGAACAGGTGGGCAGGCTATGCTTTCATTATATCGACCTGGCACACACACACACACACACACACAAACACACATTGCAGAGGTTTTGTGCTCCCAGCAGCACTGAGGTCAGGTTTATATAACTGCTTTGACTACTGAACTTCAGCTGAACAGTTGTCTATCTCCTGTTTAACCACAGGACAGCACTGACAGTGTGTGTGTTGTGTGTGTGTGTGTGTGTGTGTGTGTGTTCTTGTTGTATAACAGAAACGGGGAATTGAAAGTTATAATATCTTGGCATTTGGCTTAGGCTGGTGTATAGAAAGAGCAGGTGTTAAAGCTGTTAAACACACACACACACACACACACACAAACATTACATTCAAATGGAATTTCAGACCCACGGCTATTGAAGGGAGCAGCCGCCTAATTGAGTCGGCGCAGAGTTTAGGTGCAGAAGAGGAAAACAGCTTTGAAATAGAACTGGGAACAGGAGCCATGACGCATGCACACACACACACACAAACACACACACACATGGAATCTGGCATGTGAAACTTAAGCTGGTAGAGGAGACTTTAGAGTGACTGGCCAACGAGGGTGGTCTAAACAGCCTCTGGTTATCAGTGTGTGTGTGTTTTCAGGCTCTTGTTAAGAGCGTACATTAAATGCATTTGAGTTGTGGTTTTTACTCTAGTGCCTGCGTGTATGTGTGTGTGCGAGTGTGTGTAAGTTTGCATGATGATTCAGATGACTTTTCCGTGCTGTGTTTTGACTGCGAGTGACGGGGCGAGCGTCGCTCCAAAAGCAGGATTTTGGTTCAGGTTTCCACGGTTCCTAATTGCCCGTAACGCCAGTTTCCTCCAAGTTTTCAGCTCGGCGGGCTACTTAGCGAAGATATTGCTGCCCAAACCCCAATGACAAGCTACGATGGTCCTCCATCTTCATCAGAAACCAGATGAAAAAAAACTCACAGTAAATACAGAAATTAATTCTGATGTATGTACGTATAATGACATTCAGTCACACACATGCTCTTTCTGTCTCCTCCTCCCTCCCTCAGAAAATATGTGCCTTCAAGGCAAAGAGGCCTATTTTCATAGTTTTGCTTGATTCCCAAATTACTGTTAAAACATCACGTCTCCTCAGTGGTTCTGAATTCACTTAATGCACGGGATTTCACACAAAAAGGCGATTTACACTTTGAATGATGGCTCGGGGGGGGCTAAATCCCTCAGGTGGGGCCTGACTTGTATCCACATGCACCCTTTGCCACCTTTTCCTTCAGCTGCCTGAAATTTAAAAAACATTATTTGTAAAACAGAAATCGAGTTACCAGAGGTGATTTGGGGGAGGTAGGGAGGGCTGTCTACTGGGTTTTCATTATGCAAAAATATTACAGCATGTAGGAGTCAGCTAGTGAGAGGGAAGGACAGAGTGTAACTAAATGTGGAGCTGGACAGAAGTGGTACTCCTCGAAACGGGGTTCCCTAAGGAGCTGCGGTGGATGGATGACTTCACATGTCCTTCGGCTCGGATAGTGTGATCTGAGGTGATATGGAGCTGTCAACATGCATCAAGAGCCTCCTCTTTTCTCCTTTAAATGTCTCGGGTTAAAGGTTTGGTACCTGGCAGGAAAGCTGCTGTCTGTGCATGAAACCAGTGGGCCCTGGTAGGCAGGATCTTTGCAGGATCCACCTCATACGGGCATTGTAGTTGCATTACAAGTCCCTTCTTGAAACATACTTATTGTAAAGCCTTTCCTTGTTTTACTTGAGTCTTTTATTTTCTTTAAATATGTTTTCTTTTCCTATTATTGCCCTTTACTACACTGTATTGGTATCTGTTTTCTTTTTAAACCTGATGATGTCTTTATTTTGAAGCGCTTTGTAACATGGATAACGTGGATAAAGAGTAAAGTAAAGTAAAGTAGTCTCATCAAAAAGTGGTTGGAAAGATCATGGTTACCTCCACTCAGGTTCTTCATATTTAAGAGCTTTAGGAGCTCAGTCCTCTATTTTCTGCGGCTTTCTGTGTTAAATTGCCTGCTTGAGCGGTTTGGCCTCTCTTCATTTCTCTGTGTTGTGTTTTCAGACCAGGTCCTCTTCCTCTCTCCTCGCCGGGCCACCAGCTGTGGCAACAGCCCAGCGCTGCTTACAGAAGTACCACTTTGTTTCAGCTACTTTATCAGCTGCAGCACAGTAAAAAAAAAAAAACTAGTTTCACATGGTGTTTACAATGTTACCCCCCTCCCTCCTCCCACTTTGCGGCTAACTGCCCGAGGAGTCACTCATTATATAGTTTAAAGGGCTCCCCTGTTGTTGTAATGATGTCATCGTCTAGTTTAGTCACCCAAAATTAACAAAACTCATTCTTTTTCGATAAAAAAGTTAAAAAGTTCTAAAGTTATTGTCTTTTCAATATTATTTTTGTTACTGAAAGGATAGCATACATACTGGTATAGGCATTTTCTAATTTCAACTGAACTTTAAATTTTGGTTGCACAGATGTTTGTGCCTGTAGTGAAGAGGACTGTGTTCCTCACCATGCATTGTAAGAATTATGTCAAGAAGATGCAGCAGAAAGACTTTTTCCCCAATTGTTTATATTAGGCTCTTTCCTCTCCTCACACCTCTCCTGATCCCTCTCCTGATTCCCCTCCTCTCCTCTCCATCTTTTGGTTCCCAGCTCACAACAGAGAGCATCAATCTTTCTGTGGCTCCTGCTCTGTTCTATCAGCAGACTTATAATTCACCTCAGAGCCTCCCCAACCCCACCCCACCCCCACGCTGCAACTGCCAAAAGCTGAGCATTGCCAGACGCCTAAAGAAATTGATGCTGAGATGCATCACTGAGATGAAGAAGGAGAGACGAGCGAGCTGCAGTACAGCTGAAGGGGCTGAGCAAGTGTTTGGGTGTGTGTGTGTGTGTGTGTGTGTGTGGGTTTGTTGTTTGAGTGTTCATATTCACGATATATGAGAAAACAAGCGTGTGCACAGCAGCATTATGCATATTGTGTACAGTATAGCATGTTTTTATGTGTGCAGAGTCAATGTTTTCATTTCGCCCGTCCCCACAAACTCCTTATTCACCATCCAAACAAGAGGAACACACTTCATTACTATTTCGACTCCTCACACCCCCAGAAAAGCTGTTTATTGCATCTTTACCCTGGCCCTCGTAAAGGCAGCACAGTGGGAGGGAGGATGCAGATGGAAGAGAGAATACGCCCTGGGGGTCCTTGCTGTGCTCTATGTGCGAGGAAGGAAAGAAGAGACCTCCTTCTCCAAAATGTCTCTATTTGTGGCTAAATGATGCGGTGTGTCAGCCAGAACTCCAGCGGTTCTGCGCCAGTGGGTCCACACACTCTGCTCTGCTCTGCTAACACAGATCCATCCAGGCCCTTATCATCTGGAAGACATTATGGGAAACGCTTGGCAGGGCAGATTGACGCCTCAGAAAAGGCGCTCCTGTTGCCAGCCGTGTTAAATGTAGCTCTAATCAATTGATCTAAACACCTGTGGGGACTTGCTTCTAGGGTTGAGAGTTCTTAGGGAAGACAAGGGATAGTTAACAACCTCTATCTAGGATCATAAAAGAAGAACATGAACATGGCCTACTTTTAAGCCCCGTATGGTCCCACAGTTTTGGGGTTTGCCTCTCATTTATGTCCTCCTGACCTGCCAAGTTAAACTTAGATTCCACAGGCCTGTGTGGGGATTGTTGTATGTTGTATCACTGCTGCTGCTGTTGTTCTTATTCCTCATGACAATACAACCCGGTTGAGCCATGCACCTATTTATCTGTCTAGTCTGCTTTGGGTCTGGGTGGGCCTGCCAGCCCGCCACAACACACACACACACACACACACACACACACACAGTGAGCTGCCTACCACAGTGCTAATGGCGAAAATGGTTTGCCAATTCAGTGGGGAAATTAAAGGGAAAAAAGAAAGGGGTAGGGGGGTGAGGGGGTTGGTGGTGGTGGGGGTGTGTGTATGTGTGAATGTAATTCTCAACGACCTTCGCTTCACCGACTCAAATGTATTAGCCTGCCTTCTTTCTTCAGGCACAGAGAGAAAGCAATCCGCTAGTGTCAAACAAGAACATTAGCCCTCCTTGCAAAGCCAAAGAGAAGGCGACAAACCACCGGCCTAACAATATAACAGTTATATTGCCTGAAGCCTTCCCATGGAAATAATCTGTCCTCCCTCTATAAATGTCCGCTTGATATGGTTCTACAAAAGCAATACAATCTGAGGCAATGGAATAACGCTATGACAGACTGTATAAGCTTCATACAATTGGTTAGATTTCTTAATCAGACCATTTATAAGCTCCAGCATGCTGTGGAAACCCCCAGAACAAGAGCTCTTTCTTTGCTATTACTCCCTTTGCTTCAGCTGCAAATGCCCGGCGCTTTTTTTTGGCATTTCTCTTTCTGTGGCTGTCACAGTACAACTTGCTATTGCACGAAAAGCATGTCACCTACAACATGTCAAAACATCCCTGGGTAACACAAGTGGAAAGCCCCAAACAACGGACTTGGGACAGCTCTGCGAGGCCCAGGGGACTTAGCAGGAAAAAGGACTTTGTTGTCAGCTGTCAGAAAACTCCGGCCTGCAGACTTCATGTGTTAACGAGCCTTGGCTAACGGTGACTCTGGGCTCCGGAAAAACATCATTAACGTTTGTACAAGGGGGCACGAGACAAGCTGATCTCCGACTTACTTTCTCCAAGCCTGGAGGGGACATACCTCGCTGAAATAAAATGGTCTCTCTTTCTCTACTTTCCTTTCTATACTGCCTCCCTCTTACATGTGACACTCATTAACCCGCACTAGAATAACAGGTTCCCTCTTTCCTTGGGCCCAGTCCAGCTGTAATGACCCCAATGTCAGCTTGTCGGGACAGACAAGGAAATACTAAAAAACCGAGGCAGTAAACCGGGTCTACATCTTGACTTGCTAAGGTTAAGGTTTTTATTGAAGGTCCAGATCTCATCGTTTGACCAGCAAGCAGGAGATTTTTTTAAGCTATCACCCTCTCCACTGATGTGTCTCCATTTCTGAATCCGCAGAATAATATTGCAGGAGTTGAAGGCCTCTGAACGTGGCAACCCACCCAGCGGGATAAACCACTGACCAATCAGAGCTGATGGGTTCAGAAGTGGTTCCTTGTCGGCGCGAGGAGAAGAAGGGCATGATTGCTTTGCTCACCACCACACTGCCAATATAAAAAAAGATGGATGAAAAGATGGATATTCCCCACCCAGATGGCTCAGCTGCACCCGTCCAATGGGCCACATTGGGCGTCACCCCCACACGGTTCAACTCAGATCCATCATATTTTTAGACGCCGCGGCTGTTTCTGATTTTGCGGCGGCCTCGGCCACACGTTTGTAAAACATATTCGCTTTCCTGAACGGCAATTATCATTAGCATTGATGGATTTAACGTGCCTCCATCCATTAGCTTTCCTAATTACACTGTCGAGAGATCTGCTGTCGCCAACAATCAAATTAATGAATTTGGCTATTTAGACTCAATTATTGCATCCCCCCTCCCTTTGCAACATGCACAATAATCCTTTATTTGGAAATATGAGCGCAGACAGACAGAGGGAGAATTCTGCCCCAGGGGTGGGGGGCACAGAGCAGGCTCACACTGCTCTAACCTGAGGGGTGGGGTGGGGGGGGTGGAGAGGGGTGGTTGACTAAAAACAAGCAGGGTAAATAAAACTGACCACAACAAGCTCCCACTGTTAGCAGGCCGTCTAACATATCCTAATGCACTATGAACCCTGGCGATGCTCAAGCATTTTCAGCTGACTTGCTTTCTATTCCCATGGGCGACTGGAACATGCCCACAGGGCCAAAGTGGAGCTGTGCACATTTTCAATCATCCTGTTATGCACACTTTGACCTCCTTCCCTCATTTAAATCGGGCAGCATGACAAATAGGTCACAATAACCTGATTATAGAGATGTGAATATACATCAGCAGTTTAAACAAAAGACGCAGTCAATTTGCTCCCTGCTACTTAGTCATTAGTCTTATGTGGCCTGACACTGCTAGCTTGGGGGCTGTATGACCTTAGACTGAATTTTTGGTTCTAATGCATCCAAAAGTTAAGATGTTCACTGCATTTTAACAGTTTTCTTGCTGAGCTCAGAAAATGCTTCCACTGATAGAAAGTGAAGAATGTGGATAAACCACAACAAGCTTTTGATTATTATGATTATAACCTAAAATTAACTAACTAACAATAAATGATTGTTGCACTGCAAAGACCTGATTTTCACCTAGATTTTTGCATTATTGAACATTCTTATCACATTGTGAACTGTATTTTTTTTATATTCCAAAAAAAGTGATAAATTCTTTTATGAAATATTCCTTTAGCATGTATTAACATACAAACTGCATCAATACAGCATCTATTGCAGTACAAAACTACAATCTGTAGTGCATGGTTGATGTTCAAGACTGTAATATATAAATCTGTATATAATAGCTGCAGTGAGCAGGGTTGAAAATATCTATCTAGCCACATTTTTTTTCTATTGCACATCTTGTTATCATGAATACAGCAAGGATGAGTAAGTACAATTAATTAGAAAACTGCCCATAGCAAAATGGAAATACACATTTAGCACTTTTTTCCTGCTAAGTGAGCTTCGGAAATGAAACTGCCTAGCATACAGCTGAGCTCTATATGCATCTTACTGTGCAGATATGAATATTCACACGTGAATGTATGCTTTTGCAAATTAATCGACCGGCCCCTTGGGTACATTTCTAAGAAACCCTGCATAGAAGTAAAGCCACAGTCTAGGAATGGCCTTTATTATCAAGCAATATGTCAGTTATACACCCTATCCTAGGTTTAACATTTTAACACAGCATGTTAACACAGCAAAGCCAGAAACTCTGATGCGATTTACAAAGGGCCAAAAAAAACAAGAGCAGGAAATTGGTATAAAAGTCTGAAAAATACAAGGAAAGAAAGAAAGCAAGCCGATAAAATAGAAAGGATGAAAAGGCCTGTGTGTTTTCTCAAAGAGGGCTGAGAGAAAGAGAGGGAGGGAAAGAGAAGCACTACAGCAAATTTCTGTGGCCATTACAGGAGGGAATGGCTCCCATTTGTCCCACCTTGACATTTGAGAGGATCTCTGATTACACAGGCGAGAGGGGCAGGCAGAGGTGAGCGAAGAGAAAGCCCTCCAAAGAGGACTGTGGTACGGCTCAGATGATATGCCATCGTTACAACAATGAGAAGTCAAGGGTAAAAATAACAGGGCACTGGGGAAAAGGGGGCAATGTGGCACAGCAGGGCCAATGTGTACACTGTCTTTTTTAAACAGACTGTCCCTGCCCTGCTCTTATCGCCTCCTCAACCCCCAGGGGGCACCTACGGGACTTAGTCCTTAGCTTAGTTCACAATGTATGAATTTGTAAAATATCTCAATGCATTACAGCCCCTTAATCAGGGGTCCATAAACGGTCTGGGAGTACATTATTTGGGCTGGCACCTACTTGAAACACCACTCAATGTACATCATTTGAGAGCACAAAGCCTCACAATTCAATCTGCACAAACCACAGACCACCACCTAGAGGAAACAATGCAGAGTGCTTTTTGATTTTAGTGCAATCAGCACCACATTAGAACGGAATTTGTTGCCTTGTTGATAGAGCTCCATTGTGTCTGTAGCTAGCAACAGGCATACATTTCCATTTTTACCCAAAGAGTTAACTTTCAGAAAAGGATCATGACAGTAAACAAAAGAGTCCAAGAACAGTAGCCCATTTATTTTGTGTATGTCACAAAAAAAGGGGTTGCTTGTCAGGGGACAGACTACTACTGGACATTCTGTTCATGACTACATGTGTAGGATGTACTGTGCGTGATTGGGGTCTGGCATGCTGAAACCATGTGACAAGAAGAAACATGGAGATAATTGTCCACAGCTTTGAGCTAGTGACCTCCTAAACTTAACATGGGACTGAAATTAGCCAAGTGAACGCTACATAACTTCACATTTTATGGGCTGATGAGAGAAAACAGCAACAATATGCACTTCCCCCCAAAATCGAGCGACATATACAAAGGCAATCATCTATCTGCTGTGATGCTGTGAGGAGCTAGCGGTGCTCCCCGCCGGGTAATGAGCTGTGTGTGCGAGGAGCATGCCGCATTCAAAGAAGGAGCGGAGGAGCAGAGTAGAGGAGGAAGGGAAGGGAGGAGGGGAGTTGAGGCTGAGGTCAACTAGAGGTAAAGCTTTTGGGTGCTTTTCAAAACTCTCACCTCCACAATGGGCAGGAAGAGAGAGAGAGAGTGTGTTGTGGGTGGGACAGTGGTGTTGGTGGGTTGAAAGGAAACAGACTGGTGAGGGAGATAGAGAAGGGGTTTGAAGGCATGTCAGTTGAGCGATTGATAGAGGAAGCGAAGGAACAGAAACAAGAGAGAAAAATAGTGCAAATAGCTGATAGAGGTAGTTGGCAAACAGGTGCCAACATGAATCCAGCAAAAAGGTTCAGTGGCGTGGAGCATGCTCTCTCTCTTTTCTTGTATCACATAGCTCTGCAACAGCTAGGAAGCTCGAGGGCAATGGTAGTAACAACTGCACTGGGAATTATTCAATTAAATGCCCCATCCGTCCCCCCTAGC
Source organism: Maccullochella peelii (assembly GCA_002120245.1). Classification (NCBI taxonomy): domain Eukaryota; kingdom Metazoa; phylum Chordata; class Actinopteri; order Centrarchiformes; family Percichthyidae; genus Maccullochella; species Maccullochella peelii. The sequence continues at coordinate 100,576 of LKNJ01002553.1, forward strand.
GTTCACCCGCCTCCTTCTTGTCTCTGTCCTTCCTGCAGTCTGTGGAGGCGGCGGGGGATTGGGGGGGGGGGTCAGAGAGCATTCTGGGCTGGGTGCTCCATGACCCGGTCATCTGGCTGGACATGCAGCCACTTGGCTGGGAGCGGGAGACTGTGAGAGTGTTGTGGAGGACTGGGATTGTCCTCCTGAGTGTATACAATACGCCCAAACCGCCGGCAGCAACCACACCTGACCTTAAAACACACAATAACCACGGGACAAGACAAGCTATTTCTCGCTCTTAACAGGAATAGGAAAAAGGATGGTGATAAAAATAAACAAGAGGAGAGTTTTTACAATAGGCACATATTTGCTAGCATGGCCAGTTGATCAGTTGTTGCCAGATTTGGGAAGTTTCCTTTGAATGCGGATCAGCCCTTGGACGCAATATCTAATGTTTAAAACCACATCCTTTATTTCATTCTGATGGCTGCATTGTTCTCACTGTGTGCAAAGAACTCAGATTTTCCAATGATGCAGCACTTTGGAAGCCAAATAGGCCGTGCTGTGAGGGCCACATGCCAAGCGGTGCATCTCTTCCGTGGTGCCGGGCAGAGAAGCAGAATGCCTGGCATTATGGGGCCAACCTAAGTGCTGATGACCAGCCAGCCCTTGCCAGCATTTGGAGGGCGAGGTGACTCCTCCATTTACTGGCCCTACAATCAAACTTTCTTGGCAACTTGGAGGCCGTCTGTCCAGTAGTATCATTTCTCTCTGCTTTCTGGTGAAGTCCTCTGGGAGATTGTGGAAGTATGCATGGAAGAGAGGGGCCTTGTTGTCACTTATCCCTGTGTAGGCAGGGGTCATCCTGGAAAGGCTGGAAAGGCGCCAGAGGTACGAGCTACTTATAACACTTCCAGCACTACCCTACTGTGATAATGCCACAAAAAGTTGCTGTGCGGCTGAATTTACAGTCCTTCTTTACAATTACTGCCATCTAACAAAAGAAATAAAGCTGTGAGAAAAAAAAATGCAGTGGTGGCTGCAATGAAAAAGAAAGACCACAACTAATGTTGCCAATTTAGTGAGGAAGATCAAGCAAAGAGCAAACAAAGCGAGGGATTGTGAGTGGCTCTAACTCAATCAGAGAGCAGTGGGGTACCGCCCCATCAATCACTGTCTGCTTGCCGCCCTGGCTGAATCACGCCGAGTTGAGTGGTGGAGAAACAGCAGCGAGCCGACAGCCCGCTGTGCGCAAACACAGTGACCGAAAATGACCCCGGGGATCAGGGGCTGGGACGGGAGGGCCCTTGGCTTTACTTCCTACCTACCTACCCTCTTACCCACTGCAAACAAACTTTGCTTCACCCAGAGCCCCTCTGGGGACTTGCTTGATTGTTTGAATAAAGAACCCTGTGGTTGCTGAGAACCCCACCTCCCGCCTGCCACCACTTGTGGATTTGTAAGCGCTGGGGCATCAGGGCAACAAACAGGCCGCGTAGGACCACAGCCACATCAGTCAAAATCATGAGCCCCATTCAAGGTTAGACCGCTGAACGAAACATATCTGACAAGCCTGGACATGCTGCATTAAAGTGTTCAGAACTCCCTCATCAATTCAACTAAACAGCCTCTTCTCTTTCCTTTCTCCTCTGGGATGGGTGGATAAGGAAGACATTGGGAGGTACTGTTTCAGAATACTGCTCTGCCACCCACATATCATGACCTCCAATTATCCCTCATTCATTCACCCTCCCTATCACTTCATGTTGTTTTCCATACAGCCTCATAAACTGGGAAATCAGCATTTGATGGAAAAGGAAAAAAAAAGGCGAGAGACGAAAACCTGTTGCTAATTATATTATATGAGGCAAAGAGAGGGGGAGACGGTATTTATTGCCAACTGTCCTTTGGAAACAGAAAACGCATAATTGAATCATAGCCTCCGTGTTTAATGCTCTTTCATTGGCACTGGAAGGAAAGCGAGTATTCATTTTCTTACAGTCAATAGATGTGTGTCCAGATAGAGAGCTGAGATTACCAAATGTTGTCCTCTAATCACGAGTCTCTCCATACGGCTCCTTTTCTAGCAATCTGCTTTGGATAAAAAGCAAAAGAGCATACGGCTGACATCTCTAAGCTGTGTGGGCCGCGGCTCCATTCCACAAGAAACTTCCATATAGGGAAGCGTGTATTGGTCTGGGGCTGGAAAGAAGAAGAAGAAGAAGAAGAAGAAGAAGAAGAAAGCTGTGTGCCAGAAACAGCTTAGTGACACTCAATCCCTGGCAAACATGAGTCGCTAACTCCCACATCAAGATGAAAAACAAAACAGGCAGACACATGAGACCATATGATGCTTTTGTGCTGCCGCAGATATGCGACTGAGGCTTGAAATCCGGCGGGTTATTTATGAGCGCTCGCCTCGTCTCGTCTCTTTCCCTCTTCCTCTCCCTGCCTCGCTCCTCCTATTTTCCTACTCCTACCGCTGCGAAAGTGGACCTCCCTCCCGCTGCGAGGTAGAGTGGCTCGCCTCCCGGTTGTGGTCAGGTTGTGCATGAATCAAAGTGGTGACAGAGCAGCGGGGAGGATGGCAGATGCCACGGCCAGAAAGCTTTTCAATCAGGCTGCCCTTCCAAGCCGCGGCCAAGGTGAAACACTTCACTGGCGGATTGGGGAGAAAAAAAAGACCCTCAACCCCACTATCACTCGCACACACACGTGCATGCAAGCACACATGTGCACAGACCTACTTTAATCCGGCTCATTAGCTAGGGAGTAACCCTTTATGTTTAAAAGAGATGAAGAAGAAGAAAAAGAGTAATGAGAGTGAAGGTCAACAGCTTTCTGGTGCAGCATGTCTGTCTGCTGTCCTGTCTTTTCTGTCCTCTGGTTAATTATCAAGGTGAACACCTACTTTGAATGTCTTATGTGCCTCATTAATGGTGATTTTTTTGCTGGTAGCAATCGGGAAGCTGTATTGTAAATAGACATTTAAGATGCAGAGTGCTTGTCTCTGGAAGTTTTGCCATGCTGACAAGATAAGGTTTGGTATAATTGCTGTGAAGTGCAAACAAGATATATTCAAAGTGGATTGCTCTTTGATATGCTGCTGACAAGCTAGTTTTTCAAGATACAGTGTTTCAATGTAATTTCAGGTGTAATTTGATTGCCATTGTTATGAACTGTGGGAGTCTATTGCTGTGGAAAATACCAGGTGCGTAATTTCAGCTGCTTTTGTCAGAGCTGGTAGTTAAAAGAAGCGGTGTCGCCCTGCGCACTCTTTATTTTGCTGTGCCTATTTCGTGGAGACGCTTTGAACTCCACCAGCATGGATGCTTCTCTGACACGCATTTTGAAAAGAAGCACACATGGACAACAGAAATAAATGTCCGCTAACAGGCTGTAAGTATCTCCAACAATCCTTGTCACTCCAAAGCCCAGTGCCCCCTCAGCCCCCGGAGGTCACAGCACTTCCCTTCTTTAAAAGCCTCTAACCGCCGCAGGCCTGTTAAGAAAAGGTTCCTGTTGCGTTCCTGCCTTATTTATTTCCCTCCATGACAACGGCTGATAAACAGTCATACAGCCCACTTCTCCTTATTTGCCCATGGTTGCCTTGCAGAGGAGCGTGAGAGAGGAGCGAGGGGGGAGAGGTAGCTGAGTTATTGCTCCTCACTCCCCAGCTGTGGAGCTCCACTGCTCTTTATCGTGGAGCTGCTGCATGCTATTCAGGTGGAAGGGTAACAGGGGAATTAGGGAGAGTGGCCAAGTGGATCTTTTCCCTAAAGGCCCTTCTGTCCTCCACTTTCACTTCCCAGAAACAGGTGGCACTCTTTGTTGGGCCGCTATGACCATATGAGCGGAGTTAGTGGGATTCCACATGACAAAGACAGAGCCAACTATAGATCCAGGGTAGGATAATACCCGCTACCCTTTCCCAAGCTCCTGTTAGTCATCTCTGGAGTCTAGGCCTGGTCAGGAATGCCAGGAGGGGCAGGATGTCTATTGTAGAGGGTACACAGCAGAGAATGTTTGCCTTCCCAGCAGGCCAAGCAGCTCCACAGGGGCAGCTCAGTGGGAGATCGGAGTGGAAGGGGCAGTGGGACCGAGAAAGGAGAGGACTACAATTAAAAAGAGGAAAAGAGTGCTTTTCCAAGCTTTGAGTTACAGGCACCTGAAGGCAGGGGGGCTCTCGGAGACTTTTGAAGCGTGGCGAGGTTGGAGGCTTTTGCTGACTCTCCCCTCGATCTCCCCCACAAAGGGCTGTTTAAGAAGGCATTCCTCAAATATCTCTGCCGCCTAGTAACACCCTGCCATACATCTCATCTAAACCCCTCTCCATCTACTGCACAGACTGTCACACTGGAATTTCTGTGAGGTCCAGAAAAATACCATGCACATGCAGAGGAAAGCACAGAAATGAGGGAGGGCTGAGAAAGAGGAGACAGTCGCTTTCTCCTCTGTTCTGCTCCTCCAAAACAAACAGTGCAGCCTTGACTGGCTGGCTGCAAGGGATTTCAGTGTGCTGAAGAAGTAACTGTTTTTTGGTCTGGTCAGCAAATCCGATGCATCAATGATTCATAATGTTGTCAGGAGTGCATCATATCTATGGAAAGTTGGTGCTCCCTTTCGAGTCAGCAGGAGAGGGGATGGAGAGAACAGCCTGCAGCTCAGGATGAAAGATCCTCTATGTCTTGTTTTAGTAAGTTGGAAACTAACTTTATCAGATTAATAAACAGAAGTAAGAACTATCCTTTTTTGTTTTTAGCCCTTCAATCTGCCTTACGTGAAACCTGTCACTTCACATTCAAATCCACTGAAAACTCCATTTTTCCTTCAGATGGCAGAGCTGGCACAGTCAGACGAGCCTGACAGCCCTTATCAGATCGCAGAGAAACAGAGAGAATGCGTGCGTGGGGAGGGAGCGGAGGGAAAGCATATCTATTTACTTCAGTTTTTCACTTGAGCTTAGCTTGCTCATTCCACTGATTTTCAGAGCGGATTGACTTCAAATATTTGCCTTGATGCGGGCTGCAGCCCTCGTCTCAAACTTCATTAGCTGTGAGAGCGGCGAGGGCGGCCCCTGAAACTCCACTCTGTGAAAGTCTACAACGGTGCGTGAAAGGTAAACACGTTCTGCATTCAGAATCGCAGGGCTCACTTAGTCCCCTTATCTCTGTGATGAAGTGTTTTCCTCCTCCAGCTCTCAGGATACAGGCCTCTGCACTTCCCCAAACAAACCTGTCAAGGGTAGCACACACGTGCAACAACACCGCCGCAGCCAGACTCCACTCAGTAAAGGCTGTTTTTTCTTTTTACGAGCCCCACTTTGAGTGCTTCTTGTTTGGTTTGCTGATAACAGCCATGTTGGGGAACATGTGGCGCATGTGTGTTCCATTTACCCACTAATTAGATTGCAAGGCAGTGCACTGAAGCATGCATTGTAGCCCCCACCCCCTCCGCCTCCACCCACTCTGCCAGTCCATCAGATAAGGAAGCCATTCTGGCTCTCATCAGTTTCCATTATGTAAGGGCTGATTTGGTGAGTGGAGCTGCGACAGGGAGTCTGATGGGTCCAACACAAATCACACCCAACTACTGTCTACAGATACATAAGTAACCCCCCCCCCCCATAATTGAGTTACCTATGACATGCCTTGTCAGCGATTAGCACAATAACCCACCCTCATGTTACAGAGTGCCATAATTTGAAATTAAGAAGGAAAAAAGGAAAATGGATTTCACTTCATGGCTTGTCTTTGCTGGATAAAGCCAAAATGAAGGCGCACATGGTGGAATACATTGTGAAGTGGAACTAAAGTCCCATGAAAACCCACTCCATTAAAAACATTAAAAATGAAACGGTACACCAAGATAAAAATAGGAAAAAGCTGTAGGTCAGGTCGACTCCGTATTCCGGTGCAATCTCTTCGTGGCCCACATGAATCAGAGACTTACTTAAGTTTCATAGCCGACTGCCGGAGTCATTTTTTTGAGCGTATCCTCTAGACAAGCGGTTTCTAACCTCCTGACCACACTATTGGTATTACATAGGCTTTGTCTGCTCTAAATGTAATGAATAAGCAAACTGGGTAGAGGCCAAAAAAGAAAAAACAGCGAGGAGGAAAGAGAGGGAGAGACGCTCTCAGATGCAAACACATCCACCACACAACCTTCACCCGCTAACACATTTATGAACAGCCAATTAACTGGCAATCTGCTAATTCGGTGGCTGTTGAAATGAAAGCGCAGAGCTAATTTCTAAATGATACATCGACGGATCACTAAACTCAAAACCCACCCTCTTTTTCAACATGGAAAAAAAGCTGCCTTCCTTGAGGCTGCAGGGACTAAAATCTTTTTATTGCGTGTGTTTAGACACAGGAAATTCATTCCTGACTAGTTTGATTAGTACGAGCATTGTTACTGCTAACCCCCCCTCTTTCTGTCCCGTCCTCGCTCTCTCTTTCTAACTGAGGATCTTGGACAGTTTAATAGCCCCTCTGGTGCTGAAACCGGACCCAAAAGAAGTGTCAAGGAGCATCCAGCCTTAAAAAGACAGCGGCGTTCAGCCTGCCATAAATCTCTCTCAGCAGTAAAGAAAGGTTAAAGTGGGATTGAAATCCGGGATTAAAAAAACCAAAGCCTGAAAACATATACGGGGGAGCATTGAGGGAGCACAAAAGAAGCGTAGGGTCCAGGCTTTGGGTGGAGCGGAGATACAGTAACAGGATCCAGCAAAGCCCTGTACTCTCCCAAGCCCGGCAGCATAAACAAACAGCTGAGACAGAGCAGGGGCAGAGGCACCGACACACGCACAGCAACCACACACACACACACACACACACACACACACACACACACACACACACACACACACACACACACACACAGGCAATCAGTGTGAGGCAGTCTGCCCAGGCAAGGCTCACCTCAGGGCACCCACACTGACACAGGCTCATCACATTACTGCCTGTCTCCGGTTTCATCGGCTTAAACTATCTATCTGACAACAGGTTAGCCGCTTAGCCTTTTGTTGGATGCGACAGCTCGTGGCTTACAAGTCAAATAAGGATCAGTAACTAGCTGTCACTGAGAGATTCACCAAAAAAAAGGGTCAGTTCACCTAGTTTTGAGTTAAAATCAAAGTGAAAAAAACACCCAAATGAGTCAGATAATTTCACTTGTTTCTGACTCTGAGTGACTGCCTAATTAAAATAAGCTGAGACTTGTTTTTTTATGTAACCCATTCTTGGAATTTATCACTTGTATGGAGAGTAATGGGATTTTAAGAGGGACTATGAAAATAGATGTCTTATTGAGATGGACATGTTTTCTTGAAGTGTATAAAGTAACCACAGTTAATGGCCTCTGGTGAGTTTTTCTCCCTCTGTGCCTTCTGCTAAAGTACAGCAATTCAAATCAGTATTATACCCGGGTGACTTCATTTCATTCATTGCCATTTCCAAAACCCAATGGCAGGGGTGAGACATTCCTGCTGCCCTATGTAGTGCTGGTGCAGGGTGGCATTAACACTGCAGACACTAGATGGAGCACTTTCATGTGCAATATGCATGAAGGAAGGGAGGGGGGGGGTCACACACAGGAGCGCTATAATACTACCAGGAACACACATGCATGGCTATTAAATAGGAATAAACATAAATCTATAGGCGTGTATGTTTGTGTGAACAGCTTCCACACAGCCTCTCATAGTGCAGTGGTTCCCAAAGTGAGGTCTGGGGGCCAAATGGGTGCCTTGAAAAGCTTCCCAGACAGTGTCATTTCACTAACGCTGTTATTTCATTCACCCATTTTTGCAGAATAAAAGCATAAAGATTATTTTCATAGAGTTTTCACTCCATCCAACAAACTTTTGATCAGATTGGGGCCCCAGGGACAAAATCATGATTGAACGAAATGAGCTTTATGGGACCCAAAGCACATCTGTTTTTCAGAGACAAGATCGCTAACTTCGCGGTGCACTTACTTGCACTCCCGGTCCTCCAGATCAAAATGCGGATTGAAGTTGATCAGGATCCGCTGGTGAGGACCAGGCGTCGATATCACCCACACGCATCTCTGAGAAGGGGGATAAGACACGGGGTATCCGGGCGAGGTGAGGTAGTTGGCGGTTGAGATTCTGATGTTGCCTCCACATTTATCTGCACAGGGGAGTGAATAAAAAAAGTTCTTTAAGGATAGAAACAAAAGCAACTCATACTCAACATCTGGCTGATGCCTCACCAGTTAATGACAGGCTGTTAGTCTCTCACACCACTATAATGACCTTACACTTTGTTCCATTTAAACTAGATAGATAGATAGTGTGTAGGAGTTGAACAAAGAATCTCTACATGTACTTTGGTATTTAGTGTTATTATTAATTATATTAATATTGGGTCCAATAGAATAGAATATTATTTATGGTGAGATTTTAGGAATAGTTCCTCACATTAAAATAAGAAAAGGAGCAGCTTTCAGGCTGGGTAGACATAAGCGGTCCAAGTAAAAAGTCTGAATGGAGGAGCTTCAAAAGAAGTTTTGTTTTGCCGAAGCCAGGAGTCACAGCAGATCTACAGTCTGATCCTTTAAACTTCCTTATACAGTATGGGTTTCATCATTAAAATGAATAATCCTTTGTTTATCAGAGGCCCGCTATACTGCCGCTCACATTTATCTTCATTTGCGCTTGTTTTCACCCTTTTATCATAAAAGCGTCCACCATCTGCTGCTCTAACCCATACACACACCTCTTCAAAATCAGTGAAATCGGAATAAAAGCGCAAAGTGGAAACGAAACCGATGCTGAAAGGTTAGAACTTTGGAGAAGTTGTGTAAGTCGAGCATTTGGGCTGACTTTTTGAACTCAAAAACCCGGAGCTTCTTAACCGATAGCTGCATGGCCCCACGAAAAGGGATTCAAATAATTTAATAAAGTGTTCAAAAAAGAGCTTATTATAGGCCACAAGCCTCACAAGAAACTGTAATTGCGTAAATACAAATAAAGAAATCTTTAGAAATATTTTAATGGTATCATGGGAAATAAAAATACAACAGCAATAAGGCAACAAAAACTCACTATTAAATATCATATAGTTTACGAGGGGAATATTAAAGGAATATCATAAATAAAAGATATAAAATAAAGGAGAAACAAAATTAAAGAGGGCTGGGATAGTCTCTATAAAGTCATTATTGAGCAATAATGTCTAAGACTGTAGAAATATCACACAGTCAGAGGGATTTTCCCTAGGTGTGGGCAGAATGGGCAGGTGAGCGCCTTGCGAGTTTGCCAAAAGATCAGCGGAGATCAGAGAAGGCTAATCTTTTAAAAAAATATTGGGATTAGTAGCTTTGCAGAGTACATAAAAGCTTTATTTATGTAGATATCAGATGTCAGACTTACCGTTTTTGAAAGCCTTGACCACCAAAAGGATTCCCATGAACAGGATAAAGACTAATCCACAATGCATCCTTGTTTTCTCGCCAAAAAAATAAAATTACGCATACAAACAAACTCGGAAATTAAACTCCTCCAACGGGGTGTTTTTTTTTTGGAAAGTATTCTCTCCTCCTCTTAGCTCGACAAATAAAGCAGAAGTGTCTCTTTTAACGAAGTTGGAACTGATCTGAGTGCGGGCTCAGGTCGCTGGCATCCTGTCATTCAGCTCCTGTTTCCTCTCGCCTGTGCCGGCTGCGCTCCTCTCTCCAGCGCCGTCCGTGCCATATCCTCTCCAAGAAGCCAAAACGCGAAATATATGAAGAAATGACCCACTCCTTTTTGCGTTCTTACTCCGTCAAATGAAAAGGCAGGAGGTAATCCTTGGCTGCGGAGTGAAAAGAGATAGACGGAGATGTGAGCAGGTTAGGAATGCGTGCTGCGGCCGTGCGCTCTGGACATTCCCCAATCAGTCTAAACGCGCTGTTGCTGATACACACAAGGCTATAAAAACACGGGTACACCCCTTCCCCAAAAAATGTGACCACTTTGATTCTATAGGCTCAGAGTGGGGACTCGGAGTGCTTGATGATTGGCTTAATTACTTTCTGTCTTTATATGTAAGCGGAGCTGCACACTGAGTCACAGAGCACCAGCAGTCCGTTAAGTGACATGACTCTCTCTCTCTCTCTTTCTTCCCCTCTCTCTCTTTTACTCACTTACCCCCCCCCCCCCCATCTTCTCTTACAAAAAGGAGGCAGATATTAATGGAAGATGTAGTAACACAACCTGACTCCCTCCAGGAACATTTAAAAAACATTATTTAGGATGTCGCCACATACCGAATATGATATTTGGTGAAAATATGCTACCAGAAAACATCGTGCATTTTAACAATTTTAAGTCTGGATTATAAGGAAAGCTGTAAGGGTATTTCCTCTGGATGTCCCCTTCTGCCTCTTTCTGGGATTAATCATTTTGACACATTGAATTACCTAATCAACAGAAGTTCCCGTTTTGTGTAAACACTGATACTCCAGCTCTAATGGAAGTATATCACTACTGCAGAGCTTATTATAGGCCCCGTTTTTGCACAGGAGTTAAATAATAGAAAGTGTTTTTTCCACTTAGTCCTTGAGGATTTATTTTATGCACCAGTAGCTATCCAGATGCGCCGATTGTTAAAGCCTACCCCACAACAGTGACACCATTAAACTGGCACTCTGAAATTTAGGGAAAATCTATTAAAGCGTAAATTATAGTAGCCTCGAGTCGTCTACTCAAGGCTGCCCTTACTGGGTCACACTGCACAAAAAGGAACGGAGCAGGCTTGTATTCAGCAAACCTCAATCGGCACATACAGTCAGTCCTGTACTGCACAATCCTGCATAAATACAATGCATGGAAAAACATAATTATGAAAAAAGACTTTTAACATGCATGCTGTAATGTAAAAACAAAGGTAGTGTAAAACATTAATGGGATCATATCAGCCAAATTTGTAGATTTGTTCGTGAAATCATGGAACATTTATGAAAAATCTATTATCATTTCAGTGCACTCTAACGCAGCAATATGTGTTTCACCCTTATGCATAAGTCACATAAAAACAGCTGCATTCACCTGCGTCTTGAGGAGTCGCAAACCCGCAGGCATCCAGCCCTCCTCTCCACTTCCAACATGCGTAGAGCAGAGTGTACGATCCGATAGGCTTCCTCCGATTCTATTAAAATGACAGCAGATCTTCTCCAGAGCCCCACAAAAGCAAGTCAAGTTATTCCCCCCCCCAAACCCCCCCTTTTTTTACGCCGGGGGAGAACCACAGCGCAGTCCAGTTCGGTCCCGGGTCCCCACCGCGCAAAGACGCACAGCCGATGCCCGGAGACTTACTCTTCTCTCCGCGTACAGGCTAGTCTCCTCCCCGCTGCTCTCTCCTTGTTTCGCTCCCTTTCATTCAGCGCTGTCACAAGTGAAATCCGGCCAGTGCGAGCGGAAAATAGACAGTCCCAAAAATGTCAAAGGGATGGAAAGAATAATGTAGAGAAACAGAAAAGTCCTGGTTGATCTAATATAAGTTTTTTACCCCGTCCGTCTCTCCGTGCGCCACCGCTCTCGGTTCCTCCACTGATGCAAATGCAGAGGGTTTGAGTCCCTGCCAGCCCCACACGCCCCTTTACGAGGGATGAGTCCGCGGGCGCGCGTGATTGTTTGCGTGCGTGTGTGTGGAGGGGGGTGTCTCTGCAATCGAGATGCAGATTTCACCCAGCCGCCTCTCTCCCTCTACCAGCCGGTAGCCTTTATTGGACGCATCAGAAAGTAACATGAATGCGCTAACCCTACGGCTTCTCTGCGCGTGTGAGCCATCTTGGTTGAGATCCATTTTTTATGTTGGATCACTCACAGAAAACCTTTCCTTGCTCCATCTGCCCTCTGGACCTCTATTATAAGTCTTATAAGGGTGAAACACACCACAGTAAATCTGTAACTCTCTTGGGGTATTGTATTATTGAAGTGAAGAATCTGTTCTCTGTGTGTGTGTGTGTGTGTGTGTGTGTGTATGACAATCTGTCTGTCTGTCTGTCTGCCTGTCTGTCACACACTCCAGCCTGTACCATAAATACACACAGACTCTTGAATGACAGCATATGGCATTTAAACCGTGATCTCATCATCGGTGACATTATATGTGTGGGGTGTGACACCAACCATGGGTGTTAAGTCACCTAACATGTAAAAACAAACAAATAATAATAAAATAAAAGTCCCTGTAACTGGTATTATTAATGATTCAAACAGAACTGATAGCAGTCAAATGGAAACGTTGTTGGACTTGGCATGTATTAACTGTAGAATGAGCACCAGATGTGACAGGGAAGGATTCTGGAGATCTAAAAAAAATGAAAACAGGACCAACCTTGGAAACAGTCCTCTTTTGGAGTCTTCAAATTTATAATTATGAATGAGCCTCTGAATGAGTTCATTCACAAACCCTCATTTGAAAATACTTATTCCAGGAAATGCAATGATAGATTTTTGCTGTTAGATACAACTGATTATAAAACTGGAACTAACAGTGGAGAGAGCAAAACTTCTGGTCAAAACATCCATTCATATATTTTCTCTCATTGTGCAACTCTCCAGTATGAGGGGAACTGAAACGAAAACAGAATCCAGCTGAAAGTTCCCTGACCCTGCTTCTGTCACTACTGCCGCTGGGCCTTAAGGGTTAAGCCTGGAACATGCTACTTGAGTTCTCTGCCGTTTTAGCTCAACTGACTACAATAACTGGAGGCTTCCAGCTGCAGGTCTATGTGGTTAGGAGCACTTCTGACCTGTAGGGGGCGTCAGAGCTGGTGTGCAGCTCAGACAGAGCCACCCATTGCTCCTCAAGCTCACCTTACTGTAATGCCTTTGAGATTGAGCAGCTGGGTTTACAAACAAGTGCGCTGATTAAAGGTTTTTGCAGACGTAATCACTATATTCAGTGTACATATTAGTCAGACTTCCCGTGCATCAGCATTAACGGCATTAACAGCATTCTCTCATTCTTCTTTGAAATAATAATTTTCTTTTACTGCGTATTATAATCTGCTTGTTCTAAGAAATAACTTGCAAATCATTGTGTTGCCCTACGAGGAATGCCAGCAGCACTGAGTCAATTCAGGAGGTTGACATGCTTTATGCACATAGTGTATTGAGATGTCCCCTTTTTGAAAAGTTTTTGTGACACAATAGAGCAAGATAAGCCCACAATCCCTTCACATTATTATTTTTTTATTCCTAGAGAGACAGCGAGGGAGACAGAGGATTGAGTGGCTTTATTCCCATCCGAGCCTTGGTAATTCTCTGTCTTGCTGATAACACAAATGTTAAAATGGTGCCGGGCATCTCTATCAAAGGCAGCACTAACTAGCCTTTCGTGTCTTCAGGATAACACAGGAACAATGGCTTAGAGTCATTTCACAAGGGTGCCTGCTGGTGCCGTATCTAAAATGAGGGGGGGATTGTAGGGGAACAATAAAAGAGCCATTTAAAGGATTTGGTCCTTCATATATATATATCCGCACTAATCTTTAGTACAGCCCTGATGAATAATTAGCTCCAGTACAAAAGCAGACATTTTATGGCTCCTGTGAGCACTGGACTTGATTTCATTAGCCTGGCCTTTATTCACTGTGAGTGAGTGAGTCAGAGTGAAATGTACAGGTTCAAACCATTTGGCACAAAGTCAGTGAGAGCATTCCACCTCAGTTTCTGATTGAAAAGTCTGTCTTTGGAGTCATCTGCCAAGAATGTGGGCATGATTTAACACTTTTTGTGCTATTTTGTGTTAGAGGTTACAGACAGGTGACAAATCAAAGGAAAAAACCTGAGCATATGGTGGGCACGACGGCTCACTGAATGGTTTGATTAGTGAATCATATGTTATAGCCTAAGTCAGATCATCACAAATGTTTGATATATCAGAATGATCTATGATCTTTGAGCTATCATTAAAATTTATTGAGACCTTTTGGCATACATGGAACACTTCCCTCTAAGGATGCTTTCAAACCTGTGTTGTTTAGTCTGGTTGACTCGGGTACTGCTTCGTTTTCCCCCTTGGTATGATTCCTTTGGAACGAATTCTGGAGCGGTTCGTTTGTGGTGGGAACATGATCCGACCTACAAGGCATATTCTGCAAGTCTGAGCTATACAGCTCCAGTAGCCATGAGCGAAATCAACAGTTGCTAGCAGCTAGCAGAAGAATTAATCAAGGTCTAACCTGGACTAGCAACCAAATACATTGTCTTCTTGATATTTCGGCAGATAAGACCATCTTAAGGACTTTCTTTCTTCCGCCCCATACACATTTAACCAATGACCAGAGTGAATGTTCTCACATGTCTTTTAGTGAAGCATTTTGGTTTGCTTGAATTTTTTTCTGTGTCAAAGGAAACCAAACCAAGGGGAAAATGCAACATTTACAAATTCATCCAGAGATTTGGACCAGAGAAAACAATCTATAGGTTTGAAAACGCTCTAAAGCTATAATAGCTTTAGGGCATTAACTATCCTAGTTACCCTTACAGGCTTATAGCTGATAACAGTTTAGTGGTGAGGAGAATCAAACCAGCTAGCAGGCCCAGGGGAATAAGCTGGGCCACCCATTCAGAGATTTTGTCCATTTTCCAATTGCAGCTGCACAGCAAAGCCTGATATTTTCAGCCCTGCTGCCTCAAATGACTGGGTGCAGGATGCCAGTCCTGATGTCATATCATCCAATGTATGTTGCACTGATCTCAGAGAGACACTGGCTCTTGCTTGCTGCTGTCTTATGGACTACTTAATCCCTTGGATTTATGCACTAAAAACCCCAACCTTTGATATGAGCTACACCATATCCATCGTGGCAGTATTTCCTCTGTAAAAACAACAAGTACTCTGACTGTCACAGAGGGCACCAGGGACATCACTGAGCCACATACTCTGGACTTTTAAGTTCAGTATGAGATGACAGATATGGTATTTCCTCCACCAGCAGGAATATTTAAATGCCTGTTCCTGTTCCACTACATTACAAAGTGGATTAGAGGTGCAGACCATGAACTTTTTAAAAGACCTTCTTACCTACTAATCATACTGTGTTCCAGTTGCTCCTCCATGACAACCACAGTAAAAGACAGCAACAGGCTGAAAGGTTATTGTGCACATGAATAGGGGCTATATAGCTCTCACAGTATAGAGGCTGCTGTACCTGTTTGACCATTTCTGCAGCTGTTGATAATTACCACCAGCCAAAGAATGTTTCACACACTCTTGAACGGGCAAGCAGGCACAAATGACACACCTTCCAACTCTGTCAATGTGTTGTAATCTGGGCTTTTTTGTTCGCAGGAATGTGGAATGCATGTGTGCATGTTTGTGTGAGACAGGAGGTGGGGAAGCAGGGGAAAGAAAGAGGTGAATGGATTTGAAAACAAAGCACAGGGAGACGAACGGAAGCCGAAGTGAGCTGGCTCTCTCATAGTCACTATCTGAGGCTCTGGGTGCAGACATGGGAAACAGAGGAGACCCTGAAAAATCCCTGCACCGCTGACTCTTGAGAGGCAGGGTGGTGGTGGTGGTGGTGGTGGGAGTGTGCTCAGTCAGATCAAGGTCTGGAGTAATTGCTACAAAGGCAGCGTTTCTCCTCCAAGGCGTTTGGGCGAGGTGAAACTAAGTGTGAGTGGAATTAGCAGAGGGCTGAATAAAGCGCTTCTGAAGTTTAGAGACATTATGGTAATAGAGAAAGAACGAACCTGAAACGTTTTCAGGGATATTCCTCATTCAAAGGGAGGCAGGGGGAAACACAGAGGAAGAGGAGGAGGAGGAGGAGGAGGGTGGGGTAGAGGGAATAGAATAAAAACATAAAGAAATGGCTTCATTAGAAGTAGAAACATTTACAGTGACATTTAGTGAAGCGTGGATGTATGAATAAATATGCATAATGTTGCCGGGAAACATGGAGAGCTTCTCAGGGGTAGAAGGAGGGTGAGAGTGATGGCTCCTGAATTAATGATGAGGGAGCCTACTGTCTGTCTCTGGGTGTGCATGTGGGTCTGTATGAGTGTCTGCACATACGACAGCATTTAACTGCAAATGGGTGTGGATGTGTGTGTGAACTTAGGGCACACACACATCCAACTCACTCTTACAGCACCCCAATTTCACATCATCACTGATGGAAATTACCCAATCCTCGATACCTAATCAAGCGAACATTTTTTGGAGACACAGATTCGCGATTGTCTCTGATGCTTAATTACATTTCTGGAAAGCCAGGGAGCAAACCGCCAGGCAAACTCCAATTGGTGTAGAATTTTTATTTTTCGGATGGGTTAATGTGCAATTCTCCACTTGTTTTTTTTTTTCCTTCCAGTTCGGAGGCTGAGATGATGAATATTGTGCTGCTCATCATCAAACGCACAGGGAGAAGCCCCAGAGATCAGGGCAATGGAGGGGAGGGAGGTGTCGAGTGGGAGGGAGCTGTCAGGGAGAAATGCTATGTAGGTCAATGAAGAATTGCACTGGTATATTGCTTCCTCAGCTCATAGTCTGGGAAGCTGATTTGATTTCCGGTGAAACCATCCGACTTGAATTATGAGAGATTACCCTCCCTAAAATCACCCTGGTGACTGCTGTAGAAACCCTCTGCTCTCAGGGGGATCTATACATAGAGGTCTATACAATATATTGGCTAATATATTTACTTAAAGTCTGTCCAAGTTCTTCAAAGAAACCTTAGGCATGCAGTTTCTATATTGTGAAGGTGCGTCCTTCAGATATAAGCTGGCATGCAGTTGGGAGGGAAGTATCCTGAATTCACCTCCACACTTTTGGGGCTGACATGACATAAGCTCCTACTGTGTGTATATTAAATAGCAATTCATAGTAAGAGCAACCCTATCGCCAGACAGGAACGATGATTCTCCAAAAACCTCAAAATATGATAAATGACTATGTGCAATGACAGCAGAGTTTTTTATACAATATCTGTGCAAGGCAACTAATGTATGGTCATGGTTATGGATTAAAAAAAACACAAAGTCATGAATGTCTGACGTACCACATGCCCAGCCCCACCCTACATCCTTTGTCAACGATTCTCTACATCAGTTGTACTCAACTTACAGCCTGTGGGCCAAATCTGGCCCGCGATAGGGTGCCGGGTGGTCCGTCGACCATTTTCTAATTCGCAATGAAAATACATTTATTCACACTGGGAATTTTTGTTAATACATTGTCGCCTATCAGTGATATATGCAGTGCAAGTGGTGACACTTGATTTCTGCGAAAAGTTCACATACACCTGACCTGCGCGGGGCACGTGGGAGAAGTTTGCCTTCAGGGCTGTCTGCCTGACAGAAATTCCAGACGGCAAACTTCTCCCTGCTCTGGGCTGCTGCGACTGGATTTGTCTCTTGGCAAAGAGGAGTGAGGACAGCAAACGTCGAAAGGTTGACAATGAAAACGGGATGATGAATTTGCCTTTATTTTGCCACCTCATACCAAACCACTGTGTTTCATTTGCCAAATGACAATTGCTGTATGCAAGGTGCCACCAGAGTCAAAACATGCTATCTTCAGTGCAGTGTTCCCGTCTGGTAGCACCGCAAGATATCTGATGAATATTATTAATGTTTGTTTATTAATTGGCCCCTGGCCTCCTGTCATTTTGCCAAAGTGGCCCCCGGACAAAGCAAGTTGAGCATCCCTGCTCTACATAAATGACACACTACTTCCTCTAAATCGTGAGGTGTGCAATAATCGTCCAATACGAATGTAATTCCTAAAGATAATGGGCTGGTGAGAGGTCATTTTGAATTGTGTGGAATCAAAACTCTTGTCCAATTCAAATTTTCTCCATAAGAAGAATGGTGAGTTCAAGGGCTGAGTCTACCTGGGAGTCCACATCAAAAGTGAGATGAGCTCATAGTGAAACTGGGGGCCTTGACATATAAACTGCGAGAGATTTGTGTGATTTAAACAGCTGTCTGTGACTTCACTAAGCACACCAGAAAAAAAAGAAGTATAAAAACGTGGGGAGAGTGGGGGAGGGGGGTGTCCTGTGACACACATCGCTTGCGCGTGTCTCGCAGTCTGTGTGGATTGTTACATCCGATAAAATAGATGTGTATCTGTTCTCTTTTTATACATTCATTCAAGGGAGATTGGATAATTGTGACAACAGGTGGGCGATGATGAGCGTCATTCAACAAGAGCCCAAGAGCGACAGAAAACAATACGTCAGAAACAATGAATATAAGTTAAAAAAAATAACCTTACAATATTATGTATGAAAAAAATGATGTATTATTATGTATGAATTATTCTCTTTGAATTGCTTTTATTCTCTTCTGCTTTGAACTCAGATGAACAATTACCATTTACCATGGTTGAAACTGAGCATTTGTTTTTCAGAATTGTCTCATGAACAAGCCATATAACTAATAAAGGCTTTTTATTATAACTTTCACATTCCTCCTGTTAAGAAATCATGTAACATGACACCATTAAACTGCACATTCTTAACACCCAGAACTATTCTTCTTTGTGCCTGATGAGGGTGGAGGTGGTGGACTCCACCCTCAACTGTTTTTTACATTGTTGTCTCCCCTTTTTAAAGCACTTGCACCATGCTGTTGATGTAGTTTGTGTTTCTCTCTGAAATGTTGATCCATCACTTTCTGTGGCTGGAGAGGTGTTCTTGTCAGTAGCATTAGTTGCGTCTAACTGCTTCTCAGTTAGTGTTGATGAGCCAATCAGATGGATTTTTTTTTACATAAAAATCTACAGCAGCTTTAATGCTTGTATTGGAATAGTGGTGGTAGTTTGCCTTCTGATTATAATGACTATTTCCTTGGTCAAATAAAAAGCACTGATAGGTGAAATAAAGCCCCTCCCTGCCTTCCATGCTTTGTTCAGTTAGTAATTGCCACAACAGGTGGTAAACCTAGCTGCCCCTCTGGCCCTCCAACCTCACAGGGGGGTTAAAGACACACACAGCCGGGTTAGAAATGGAGCCTGAAACAGCAGCATAGTGAGTACAAAGCCCAGTGTCCTAGTAATTAAGAAGAGGAAATCCCAACAACGGCGGCCTGGCCTGTGATGGTAGAGATTAGCTGAAACAGTGAGACGGGCTACTAAGAAACATAAGACGTTGGCCTTTGTACATGGGTGTGTGTGTGTGTGTGTGTGTGTGTGTGTGTGTGTGTGTGTGTTGCTGGAGGGGTGGGAGGTACTCAGTCTTACTGTGTGAGTGGACATGGAGCACTCACACAGCGTGTGTGCTGTCATGCTGATATAAATATTTTATACTTCATGTGGCTATTTTACACATCTTGGTGTGTGTCTTTTGTATTTCGGTCTTTGTCACATGGTCAGACTGTTGTCATGAAGCCGCTGCTGACAAAACACTGTATCATGTGACAGAACTGGTGATCTATAGTCTTGGATTATTTACAGAAGACTGATAGGATGTGACAGAAGACAGGACGTGACTTAAGAGGCTGGACTACTGAGATCACAGAGGAAAAAAAAGCTGATGTTTGATTCAGACCGAACAGACAGGAAGAAGTAGTGGCACTGTGACATCTCACTCACACCCACATCACAATGAGTTCCCCACAAGACCAACATGGTCACAATCAGTAAAAATGAGTTTTTCCTCAGAAAGCAGAAAAACAGAGCAGACTTTTCACACCACATGTATTTGTGTTGCAGAGCTCTACAAGAAGACCGTGTGACACAAACATACTGACACCCATGTTAAATGCACGTCTCTATCAAAGTTGTACACATATTCTAACACAAAAGTACAAAATTTAAATGCCACAAAAATGCAATCAGAGTAAAGGATTCACCTGTCAATAAGACTGAAATTCCTCCAGCAGCAAACTGATGAACATTTCACATCACATGCTGCTCAGGATATATCACCAACCTCAGGCCGTGCATGGGCAAGACATCTTATTTTTTTCCAAATTAATCTGGCTTTCACCCTAAACAGCTAAAAGGCTCCCCAGTCTCCTCAGCTAAATGGGATTTTAAGGTGTAGCAAGAGTGAGGAATATATTGTTCAGTTATGGATAACGTTCCTTCTACTCTGTAGGGTAGTAATTACATTTAACAACGAAACTCACCTGTGGGCTGTGAAATATTTGTGTCTTCAAAATGACTAGCTTCAGTGGGTCTTCTTGGAACTGCAGCTTCAGAGCTGGAGTTTTTATTTTCAGTGCCACCCATGTAGTCAAAATGACTCATCCCAATGGCAGCGTAAATCCAACATGCCTGGTTACCAGACCCGATGATGAATGACGCGCCAGAATCGGCCCCAGTGCAGTGGTCTGATTCTGGGTGCCAACACTGGCCCAAAGCTGGCTTGAGAGCAGCTACCGTACTTGGAGTTGATACTAAATAAGCCCTCTTTCACAGTGGTGGAGAGCAGTGGAGGAAGAAGTAGTCAGATCTTTTACTTAAGTAGTATCAATACAACAATGTAAAAATACTCCATTACAAGTACAATAGCATGAAAAATCCTAATTAAGCCATCACTCACTCGCCATGTTATGTAACAATTGCTGTCTGTGAACATGGCAACATTCCCAAAAAGAAGTCCATCGATCAAGATGCCATTTTTGGTAGGGTATGTAGCCTACTACTCTGAGGTGATTCGTGTTTGTTTCGTTTGTTTTGCCTCCAGCTAACGCCGTGACGTAATTATGACATTGACACTAAAAGGGTCTATAAGGGATTGTTACAGACATTTAAGGTGTATTCACCTTTGGATTTACCTATAAATAAAGTGGTTTATATAATTTAGCTAAACTGTTGTCTTGTTTACAACCTGTCAAGTTTCTTGCCCCTTCTGACTATTGCAGTAATGTTGCCATGTTCCCGTATTCCAGCAATGAATATGATGAGTACCATGTCATCATGACTGATTTAAACTTTGAAAATAAGTTGTAATAAACCATATCCTTCAAGGAAACAGCTTATCTAAACCTCAGGCTCACATGTTACAGTATACAGCTGTGTGATGTGTGCAGTGCTTTGAAGCTTCACCACTCCTTTCTGCCAGCTCACGGTGACCCCTGAAGTCCTCTCCGTCAATATCTGGAGTTGTTATCCTGACTGCAAAGTGCCGCCATCACTGCAGGAACAAACTAACTCCATTTCACCATGTCAGAGTGCAGCCCTCGGAGACACCAACCTGTCCACTGAGACAAATGGAGACAGACAGCGAGAAGAAAGAGATGCAGCAGGACGGAGACTGAGAGGAGGAAAAGACAGGCATAGACAAATAGAGGCAGGGCGAGAAAGAGAAAGGGATAGAAATATTTGGAGTCAGATACAGCGAAGGGGACAGTGAGTGAGAATTGTATATACATCAAGAGTGAGAAATGGAATTGGATGTAGAGAGAGAGAGATGGGGAGAGAAATTGTGCTCAACAGAGACAGAGAAATAGAAAGAGTGGGAGAGAGAGAGAGAATTAGAGAGATTTGGAGTTGGACGCAGACAGAAAGAGAGGGGGAGAGAAATGGAGGTTGACAGGGAGAGAGGAAAATGTAATTGGATGCAGACAGAGAAACAGAGCAGGGGAGTCAAGTAGAGAGGATGAGAAAGTGAATCAGAGGAGAATACTGTAATCACATCTTTGTATACTATAAAATCTGCATATCAGTTAAACAAAGGTATGCTGCAGGAATATTCAGTGCTATTCAAATCTTACCAGTAAAATATATTAAAGGATGAGGCTGGTGGTTTTCTGCGTTTTCCTTATTGTCAAGAAATCTCATGAAAAACAAAACCAACAAGGAGTGTATCCTACTAACAAGTATTGTATGTTTATACAAAGGCTAATATATCTTATTACTGCGTGTCCTAGAGCTCCACTGACTATTAAAAACACATCAATGATGCACACTGTTGCACTGGGTGGCATGTTCATTTCTTTCCGTACTTTATTTTGACAATACCACACACACCATCCTGCTGCTGTAAATACTCACTAGAGCACCAAATGTATGTTAATAATAATATAATAATAACAGTCCCCAGCACTATATGCATATATGCATTATTTCCTCCTGTTATTTGTGAGCTGTTGTTAAAGATTCGTGTCTTCAGTAGGAACGAATGGGCTTGGGGCTGAGCACCTCAAACAGGGTAGGGCAACCGTGTCTCCTAGAAACGACGTTTATATGCTACTAATTTGCAAATACATTGTGAAAGAAACGTAACGGCACCTGAATTACGGTTATTATACAACATTATAAAGAAACGTTTACCAGTGAACATTTTTACAGGCAGCAATTATGTTTTCTTTTAAAACACAACAAATTAGTAGTATATCAACTTCATTTCTAGGAGACAGGGTTGGGTAGGGGAGTTGTAAAGTATTGAAATAGGGACTAGTGAAGTTGACAGTAATGAATAACAGAATAATGTCTGACTTATTCTTTAACATTAAAAACACAAACTAGAGGGATAAAATGATCAAAATTAAAGCTCAGTGACGAAGATGAAGTTACAGTATTTATACATTTGATCCCAAATATATAAAAATAAGTAACAAGTGAGGAAGCACCCCAAACTCAAATCATACCAAATTGTAACTACTAATGATATAGAGTTGACCGTATGGGTGGTAGCAAAGTTTGTTTGAAATAATGATTTATTCTTTCAGTTCATTCTTAAATATGTACAGAGAGTGTGCATATGTTTTATTGTTATTCTCATGATCTTTTTCCTATTTACATAGACAATATGGAACGTGAAGAAGTCATTTGCCATTCTGTATTTTGCTTTTGGTATTGTTTTCTCTGGCAAAATGTATTCTTTTATACCTACCCACCTACCTATATATAAATATATATTTAAAAAAATCCCTATCACTATCATATTCACTATCACTATAAGGTCCCAAACAACAGGGATTTGTATAGTATTGAGTAATTGTATTAAAGTGTAAAAGAAAAAAGAAAAAGAAATTTAGCACACTGTATTGTATTAGCAATAGTAATCAAAGAATGGACTGCATCAGTATAATAAAGAACCTACATATGTGACACCTGTGTATTTAATAAGTAATATGATATGAATCTTCTGTAAACTGCTTTGGCAACATGTTTTTTGTTCATGTCAATAAAGTTATGAGAAAGAAACAGAGAGAGAGACAGCGAGACAAACAGAGAGGGAAGTAGACTGTGAGAAACTTGGGAATAGAAACTTCCAGTTCCACAGCTTCCTTAGATTTAGTGGCGTTTTAAACAGAGAACACTGTTATCAAAAAGAAAACCAAGCCGGTCCCCAGTGAACATCGGCTCTCTGAGCACTGAGCCTGGAGAAGTACATGTTTATTAGTGCAGGCCTCCAACACACATCATACCGCTTACTAAGTAACTCCACTATCTTTTCACTTTTTCTGACATGATTCTCAAGATAGCTAGAGGGCTGGCAGTGTGGGTTAAAAACACAAACACACGCCCAAGTATAAACTATAGACTATAGTTTTAAATTACCAATTCAAATTTTTTCACTAGTCTAAATTATTAACATTTTTATTACAAGATATATATAGAGAAAATAAACACACACATGCACACAGCCACGCAACTCTGTTTTCATTTGCTATAAAGGCTCATGAAATCATCCCACTAGAGGAAGCCAGGCCCGTTTTTTGGACAGCAGACAAAAGCGACAGCTCACCACAGTTCCTCCAGTCAAATTTTATGGTTAATTATAAAGCGTTTGATGAGAGTGGCTGTTTTTAAAAAGGCCAAATGGATTGAATGGCTGTGAAGCTACAGTGTTCACAGGCTACACATATGGCTGGGTGTAATCGCCACAAGGTTTCAGCAAACGCTTTAAACACAACACAAACAACACACTTGTTCCCAACACATTGCATTCTTGTTAACTGTTACTTTAATTTGCAATCGGACACAATCATTTCAGGCTCTGTTGATTTTTCAAATGCAACACCCCCCCCGACTCACACACACACACGCACACACACTTCAGCTTCACTGATACAAATCAAATACCAGACTCTGAGCGACTATTCTGGGTCTGTTTTGCAATAGTGTGTCAGCTCAGACGTTGGTTTATCAGCTCCCCTGTTTCTGCAGGACTAACAGTCATACCAGCAGCAGACTGAGACTGACATTGTGATGCTGTTGACCTTCTCTGACCCCATTTGTTTCACTGCCAGCGTCTGATGTGGCGATATGCCTCCGTCTGTTTTATCAGTCCTGGTCTGTGCCTCTCCAACTCTGCCACCTTCACAGCCTCACAATAGGCCCTTGAGGCAAACCACACACAAACACATGTATACACCCAGCATGACACATGCATACAGAGGTTATCTGGCCTTGACATTCTGGTGGTAATCAGTGTCACATAACATTGTGCGCGGCATATCCAACAGCTCTCCAAATGAGGCCTATAAAATGAAGAGTTCTTCTCAACTATATGGTTTCTTATGTGCTCTTCCCCTCTTTTCCCATTAGGCCGCCCAATCATCCTGTCAAGCCGAGGAAGTGCGCCTAGGCAGACACTTAATTTGTCTTGTTTTGTCATTAGCGCTGCGGCCATGGAGCAACCCACAAATACATGACCCCCGTATCGATTTAATGTCAGCCGCTGCGTGATGCACGAATCGGCCGCCACTTGTTTTGGTTTAAAAAAAACTGACGGGACAGGACATTGAAACGTGTGTCACACATTGACAAGATATAATGGGCAGCGGGGTGACAAGTACTGATGGCATCTGATATAGTGTTTCTTCACTGCTTGAAAAAGACTGATGGGGGGGCAGGAAATCCTGTCTGTCCGCTGCTCCTGCTTCTCATCTGACACAATTCTTGATTGTTAAACCTAAATCTACTGAATATTAGATGGTCACTACTCTAACAAAACAATCTCACCACAAGGTCCACTAGTAAGCTGCAGTGTTGGGCTTGTTACTCAAAAAATGTAATTTATTACTCATTACTCTTGTTATTTTACTTATTACTCCCTGCCAACAGTTTAATTTTGTTATATTACTTTTCCGTTACACCCCACAAAATTGGTAATTGCGTCCTTTCTCCTCAAAATTCAGACTTTGCATTTGAACCTCTGTGTGAATGTCAGGATAAGCCCAATACGCGCAGCTAAGGCTTCAAACTAGCAATTTCTCTCTGCAGCCTACAAATCCATAAAAGTTGGAAAGCACACCTGGTACAAAGTGATGAATTTTTACCCGGGGGTTTGTCTGAATGACATGGAGGTAGGCAATATTTCAGCCACCACATATCCAGCCACAAGCTTCATTAGTTCTTTGTCGCTTGTAGCCTGCTGTCCACCAGTTCTGGTGGTTTAGCCGTTGTAGGGCTACAGCCATCCTCCGCGGCCGCAGAGGGCTCGTCTTTGCTGGGGTGTATTTCCACCAGCTTCACGTTGTTGTGCTGTTTCAGGAGGTTCAAGGTCGTGTTTGTCGCAGTGGAAAAAGTCTCAGTACCACTGCCTGCAAAACAATTTACATTTGACAACCATGTTCTTGTCATCTTTCCTCCCGACAAAATCAAAGTAATGGCAATATTTCCAGCCACTGAATGTAAATGTTTCCCTCTTCCAAGCTAGCTTGCTGCTTGGTGATGTGCACGCGCGACGACTGCGAAAACGAATCTGGGGACAACAAAAGTAAGGTTGGAACAAGTTATTTTTTGGGGGGTAATTGTAATATTATTACGGAAATTTTATTAGTAATTTGTTACACTACTCATTACAGGGGAATGTAATATTATTACTGTAACGTGTTACTGCCCAACACTGGTAAGCTGTGCTGGAGCGATCATGTAACACACTCCTCCTAACCAGGTGGAGTTGCCCACTTGTCAAGGAATTGTAGATTCCATTCAAATTTCCATTTTTCTGAACACTTGGCCTTCTTAGCCATGTTGGCATAAAAATTGAGACTGACAATTCTATGACAACTAAACTCCATCTACAGAGGAGGATCCTGTGATATGACAGAAAGCTCCAGAGTAGATACTAATGGACCTTGTGGTGAGAGTGTTTTGTTAAATGATGTTTGAAAGGTCAAGAGTGAACCTTACTAGGCCATTTACAGTTTACAGAGTGGAAGAAAGTAGTTGATTATTGAATCCAAGGACGACAAGCCACAATGTAAAAATGGAAATTATCCTTGTGAAGGATTTACCCAAATTGTCTTGACTTTATTGGACAATAATTATTCAAAGATCACAAGAAAAGTGAATATAACATGGTCAATTTGTATAATAAACACAAATTATTTTAGTATCTAATTTTTTAAAAATCCCTCCAAAAATGTTATTTTAAATTTGGTTGCTCAAAACTCTTGTGCTGCAGAGTAAGCAGATGTGGTCTGTCAAAATGGATCGATTTGTTGTTCCACTGGGCGTCTTTTAATTGTATCCTGCAGTTTGCAAAGTCTGTTTCAAAATGAGCCTTAAAATTCATCATTGATCATCCTTCTGACATTTAATAATGATGATTGAGCTATCACCACAATGATGGTTTACAGGTACATGTAGCTGATTGGTGGAACTATAAATGGCCACATGCAATGACAGCTGCTCTGGTGCCTTTGGAGAACCTCGCCAATGCAACACAATTGGTGAAATTGCTGTGCTACTTTGCCGTTCTTCTCATTGACAGGTCTAATGAGAGGTAGAGCAAGTATTGATATGTGAAAAGGATGTTTAAGGGCATTTCTACACTCATTTACAGCAAACGGTGGGAGTGGAAATGAGGCTCATTCACAACAGAAATCAGGCGTACGTGCGGCTTTCTAAATCTGGCAAAAAGAACGCATAGATTTCTTTCTTTGTGCGTACACACAGTTTTAGCCATGAATCTACACAGAATTTTATGCATCTGGCCCCAGCACCTCTTTTTATAGTATTTTCAAGCAGTTTTGGGGTTGTCCAATGCTCCTGTGC
Organism: Maccullochella peelii; assembly: GCA_002120245.1. NCBI lineage: Eukaryota > Metazoa > Chordata > Actinopteri > Centrarchiformes > Percichthyidae > Maccullochella > Maccullochella peelii. The sequence goes on from LKNJ01002553.1 coordinate 127,488, forward strand.
ACAAAATCAGGTCCACAAAGAAATGGTTTTCCCTGTTTGGTGAGGAAGAACTTGACTGACCTGCACAGAGCCGTGACCTAAGCCCCATCCAACACCTTTGGGATGAACTGGAACACAGACTGCAAGTCAGGCCTTATCACCCCACATCAGTGGCCGGCTTCACTAATGCTCTTGTGGCTGCCTGGGAAAAATTATTATTATTATTGTAACCATGACGACGAAGGTAACTTGTTAAGAAGAAATGGTTAACCACGTACTTATTTTAACCCAAACCGTGATCTTTTCCGAAACCTAACCAAGTCGTTTTTGTGCCTGAATCTTAACCATAGCGTTGTCACATCATAAAACTGATTTATTTTCAACAGTGATTTGTAACGGTTTTGGAAGACACAGACAAATAATGTTGTTCTGCTACTAGGGCCATCAGATCAGAAAACACTTCTATGTGTCGTTCTAGAGGGCATGGACAAACAACACATTTGATCGTTTAATTTTGAAGACTTGTTGCTTTGGCCATGTAGATTATTGTCTACAGCACTGATTTGATGTTATGTGCGCTTTTTCATTGAAAAAATCTCAATCCAAGTGTCCTTGGTTGGTACAGACATCAAGGATCATAACTGTCCACAGTCTTTTATGCTCCGGAATCACCAGCTGCAGAGCTAATTGCAGAGGACACAGACAAAATCAATGCATACTGAGAAGGAATTTACCCAACAGTTCACTCTAATTGCTCCTTACTTTCATTCTCAAACTTTCCACATACTTTATATAACAAGGTTTGATGTTTACTTTGTGTCAGAAGGTGTTGTCTGCCTCTTCACATGTCTTCGTCATACTCAGTTTCCAGGCAACTGAAGGGCACGGTGATGAGAACAGCAGAGCATAATACAGGGCTGGCATAGCTGCAGCAGGAACTTGACAAGTTTAATGAAGACAGGCAGGGAAACAAAGAGGAGAGGAAAAAAAGGAAACAGAAGCTGGCGATGACTGTAGGTCAAATGAACAAGGAGAGAGTGGAAGAGTGGCACAGCAGCTCACAGATGGCTTCCAAGTCTCCCACAAATTCGAGCAAGACCAAAGCCTGGCCTTGATATATGTGGTAATAAAGTTATTAGGGGCCTTGTAAGCAATTCGCTTCGGGGGGTGTGTCAACTAAATGACCTCGCTTAGATATGATGCTGCTTGGGAAATAGCTCTGACAGTCTGCCACGCTGAATCCACAACTCTCCCAAAGCTCCTCTGATACCAATAGACGTGGAATGTTTTACTTGGCTCAGCTACACGATGCAATTCTCGGAATTTATTTGGGTTTTCAATGTGGGTGAGGGTTTTTCTTTGGAGAGGGCAGTTTGAAGCTCAGCTGAAAGCACCAGGTGGGTTTTGAGGGTTTAACTCGGAAATTGGATGATTCAATAAGACGTTTGGGGAAACTTGTGCTTTTATTGCTTTTTTAATCCAGGACTGAAAAGAGTTCATGCCTGCTACCCATATTCAGACATGATTTCATGGTCGATGTAGCCACAAAAGGTAACTTTTATTGTGAAGAAGAAATTGTTAATTTTTCATAAACCTTTGAATATAAACATTTCAGTCCCCCTATAAATATAGGGGGTAAGATGTCAACCCAAAGGAGGGCAATAAATGTTATAAAAGCTAAACCAAACAGCATGGATCGAGGTTCACCTTCCTCAAACGCAGTGTCACCACATGAGAGGCGTATTTAGTTATTCACCCAGGAAACCCTCTCTCCAAACATGAAAAAACAGCTCTCCTATTTCACCAACACTCCAGACGTGAGGGGAGACTTAAATAAATACAGCGCAGTGCTCTGGATTGAAGTTTGAAAAGTACAAGTTTGTGTGTCGCTGCTGAGCTACATGGTGGCAACTGTAAATACTGTTATGGCCCATTATAAGATCAACAAAGTCTGTCATTGGTGCTGTTTGTTTGCAGAAAGGAGAGACCAATAACTAGCCGTATGTTAGTGTGCCTTTCTTTATGAATGAGCAGGGATGGCAGCAGCTCGCGACTTCAAAGAACAACATTTAATTGACAAAACAACATCACCAGAAATTCCATTTTGTAGCTGTTGTAGAGCTTTTGATCATGATCTTGAAATGCAATGTATTCATCCCTCTAAGATCGCAATGACTGTAATCATTTATCAAAATTGCCTCTACAAAACAAGACAGTCAACAGTCATTTTTGGCATATTCCATCAGTTTTAATTTTAATGGAACAGGAAGGAGCAGCCACAGTGAGCTGTTACGATGAACAGCTGCACACCTCCAACTTCTCAGCAAAGCTGAACAACTCCTTTTACTGTGTCCTGCTGTTGTGTGGAAAACAAATCATGTAGTGTGCAGCAGGAAATCAGATTGTGACTCATCCTGGCATGATGGCCAATTATTCAGCAAAACTCTTTATTAAAACAATGTGAGTTTGCTTGGCTGCGCTGTAAACAGATACACCAGTTGCTTTTTTTGTTGTTTTTCTGACAAAGTAGCTGTTCAAGGAGTGCTTGCTGCCCCCAGAATTCTGGGACCTTTAGCATTGAACCACACTTACTCATACAGTAACCGTGGGTGTTGCCAAATCAACCAGGACTGAAACATTAACAATGACAACTTTAAAAGTTGAGGTTTAAAGTTCAAAGTCCTTAAAGTGCTCAGAAAAATGGAAATTTTAATATCTACAATTTGCCAACTGGGCAAAGTACATCTGCTGATGGAGACTATGTGATATGACTGAAAGCCTCAGAAAAGCTACTAAAAGGACCTTGTGGTGAGATTGCTGCTGTTTCTGAGGTCAGATGTGAACTTTGAACCCCAATAACATCTAGGTTTAAACTAGTTTGTTGACTCCTGGCATTTATAGTAACAATTTAGTCACAATTTAGTCAGTATGTGATGATAAAGGCTTTGAGAGTCTGGAAAGTTTTGGTTTAGGTACCAAAGTGCTTGAATTTCACTCTTAAAAAGCTGTACAAACCCAGTTGAAATTTAATTTAATTCAAAGGGGCATGAAGCTTAAAATATTTAACAGAAAGCCTGCATTACACAGTGGAGGTGTGGGGTTTGAAAGAAGGCAGCATTCCAGCATTTCTGGAATTTACAAGGGACTAAAAGTCAGGATATCTCGGCCTCTGCTGCTTCAATTTTGATCATTGTTTTTTAATCTGTCTCATATGAGTCCCCCAAATTGGAACACCCCTTTAAAATCTGCTGAAGCAACTAAAACCATTTTGGCAAGTGTGAATGAATTATTCTTAAAGCAGTAAGAATGCAAGTATACTGGAGAACACCTGTCTGCAGGGAAAAAGCTACTACAGTTAGAGTTCCAGAGATTTTTGTATTACAGCATCCCATTTATTTTCTTTTGCAGTTTCTCACTTTACCAGTGCTGCTTTTAACAGTTTACACTGAATTATCATGTGCTGACATATTTGCATAGCAGGGAGCTCCATGTATTGCTGTGCTAGTCTCATGTTTCAGGAGCTGTAGAAAGATGTGAGGCAAATGTTTAGTATTTGATACCATAAGTACGAACAAAACCTCACATGTTCTCCAACACATCCACAAACAGAGATTCCTGCAGATTCCCACATGCTCATTTTGAAACTATTTCTGAATGAAGTTGTTCTGTGTGTCCCCAGACTCCCTGTTTATCAGGGAGGATAGATATGGAATGTGGGTTTATGAGTGTGTGTGTGTTGAGTGCACATCAGAAGGGAGCTGCTGGAGCTTTTGTCTGAGTTAATTACTAAAACAGCATCAAACAACGGAACAGAAAAGCTCTCCATGTATAGCCTCAGCTGGCTGGACAGTTTGTCACAGCTTCAAAACCACCTCCTACTGCTGTGATAAGGTGTGTGTGTGTGTTTGTCTGTCTGTCTGTCTGTCTGTCTGTGTGTGTGTGTGTGTGTGTGTGTGTGTGTGTGTGCAGGTGTGTCTGTGTTTGTCAGTTGGATGGCAAAAGGGTCTGTCTGTTTGTCTGTGTTTGCCTGATGTGAGCTTGTGTGTGTGTTGACGTGCTGGGTGTCCCACAACAATTTTGACAGCGAGCAGATAAAGAAAAGTGTCTGCGTGGGTCCAAACATTTAAGCAGCAAACAGACCAGTGTGGACACATTTTGGTGAAATATTTCCATGGCAGCAAAGATAAGCCCTAGGGCCTTTGGGCTTTCTACAGCATGACTTTACTTTGCTGCAGTTCAGTGAGAGCTCAACTTCCAAATCATGTCAACCAAATCACAAAAAACATATTTCTACACTTTACACTAGTGGTAACTAGCTATGCAGATAGATCTCAATCTCTGACACCACTCCAATACAATGGAAGTGGATAGAAATGGACCTTGCTGTAAAGAGTTTTCAATGGAAAACTACTTTCTACTGACTAAATAATCCCCATATAAACTGTTTACAGGTCTGTGGATGTCAATAGAGATTTTCAGACCAAACAGTTCAGGGGACTCCCTAAGAGGAACTGCCCACTGGGGAGCTCCCCCGAGAACTACATACCTTCAAGGGTTTTTTTCTGTTTGCATTCGCACGGCCAATAGGAATGCTGTACTGACGTAAGCCAGGCGGCAGTTGGTATAGCAACGTCACTCACAACTTCACACACAAGATTTTTTGTTCTGACAAGTCAAAATCGTGTTGTATTTCCCCCGTTGCATATATGCTCAATAAAGCCTGGACTTTACTGTCGGTCCATTTGTCTGTCGTTTGGTCCATTTCTTTAAGGCTACCATAATGAACTGTGTTTGACCAATAAACGTACCCTTAAAGCTGGGGTAGGCAGTATTTTTGTGGCGTCATTGGGCAAAAAATCCATAATAACCGTCCAGCATATTGTAATTC
>LKNJ01002554.1:0-59750 GCA_002120245.1 Maccullochella peelii
GATACAGTGTAGGTCAGAAGCGCTCTCTGTTGCGTGCATACTGGAACTCACTCATCACATACTGACAGCTTCTACTACTCTACTGGTGTTAGCTACTGATGCCGTAGTATAATGCATAGAGCATCACCTACTGACCATGCTGTGATTAGCAGGAATAAAATAACCACATGTCCCAGTGAAAGACCTAATTCCATAATAATACAGGTAAGTGACAATGTAAAATATATCATGTTTTTGAGACCTTAGTTTCAACTGAATTCAAAAATGTTGGGGGGGGGGCTAATATTTCTCTGTCTTTTCTAACACCCAATGCCACACGAGCATAAAGATATTAAGATCCATGGACCTTGTCTTGTTTTTGTTTATGTTGGTGTTTAGTTCGGGTTTTATTTTGAAGTCATGTCTTGTGTTTCTTCTGTGCTCCCGCTTCCCGGTGTCTCTGCCCTTGATTGTATTCACCTGTGTCTTGTCACTCGCCTGTTCCTAGTTTCCTCGTCAGCTCCACCCTATATATGCCTGTGTGTTTCCTTTGTGTCTTGTAGGGTCATTACCTTCTGTTTGTCTGTTACCGGCTGTTTGGATGGTTCCCCTCTTCCATGCACTATGTGTCTTGTTCCGTAAGTGATTTTTGTCGCCTTGTTTTTGGACTAGCCTTCACTCACCTGTCTGTCTACCTGCCCATACCACTCCTTAAGTTCAATAAACCTTTTCGTTTTACTCTACCTACCTGAGTTATGTCTGCGTTTGGGTCCCACTCCTTCAACCCTGTCACTCCACACCCAAATAGAGATTACCAAGCCTCCACAACTCCTAACAAAAGATTAACTAGCTATGTTTGTTTGTGGTTGTTTTTCGTTTCTAAAACAATCTATCTACCATCTGAGTCTACTTGTAAAGTAGACCCCATAGGACCAGTCCTACCCAATCCAGACCACACTCACACTGATATATTCTTCATTATAATTGATGGCCATATTGATTTTAAATTGACAGACATTTGTGTTGGTGTACAAAAAGAAAATAGAAGCCATAAATGAATATAGTATTTTTTTTAAAGTTGAAAATAGTTAAAGGAGTTTTCTAGACTTGCATTCATCCACTGGCTAAGGATACTAGTATCTACAAAACATGAAGAGTGGAGCATAATATAATGGAACAATTTCGTATTACTTTATTTCAATTTAAGTGAAAGAGATAAAGAAAAAAAGAACAAATAGATAAATAACTGTACCATTAATCCATTGTCTTATTTCATGTAATAATGAACCTAAATCAAGGCATTTTGCATTCTTCTACCTGCCCTTCTCACTGGCAACCTTTATCTAACCATGCTTCTACCCTTTTACGTTCCTACAAAAAGAAAGTTATGCTTCTCTTTTTAAATAACAGGGCCTGTCTACTTTCCCTTCTCTTATAGATCAAAGTCAAAAATAAATTGTTCCACATTGCCCCCACCACATACATAGGCTGACATATGTTAATAAGTAATCTATCTATTATTCAAGCACGGCGATCATTTCATTATTCACACATTACACACATCTGTTTACTAGGTATTAGGCAGAGGAGCTACACTTATATATAAGAGACAATGTATCCTGATTACCTTCACAGCAGCCCCCCAGCTATGCCCCTCCCACACACACACACACTAAACTTATCTGACATTGTAGGAGGAGTGAAAGTATTGACTGGTTGAGTGAGTTCCTCCTCTTTCTCATCGTAATTCATCTTCCCCATAAGTACACATCTTACCGCCTTACTGCAACGCAGGGTGAAATAATAACTATTGGAAAACAACAGAAGTAGAGACTGCTACATCAGTAATTCATACATCACACTCATCACACAGTACATCACACTCCCACCCACAGTCGTCCTTTATTGCACTGGTTTATGGTTCAGTCATTTATCTGAGTAGGCCAAATAAGGTCCAATGTAAATTCATAACTATTTTCATTTCATTTTCTTTGCTTCCCTTGTCTCTCTCTCTCTCTACTCCCTTCCTTTCCTCTCCTCTTTATGCACATTCCTCCATTAGTTGGCCCACAAAAATATAGTCTGTATGCAGCCAGAGGCTCATCCGTTGCCGGAGAGTTATTCTATCAACCAGCTTGTGATGTTCGGATCTATGAACAGTTTATAATCAATGTAGAGTTTGTCTGCAATCAGACTTACCCGATGTCCTTGACGGCGCCTGGAGCGGAGAATTGGCAGGAGAACTTTTGATTTTTGCGATTTGAACACTTATTTTACTGTATAAGATATAGATGTAGATACTGTATAATGTGTATACAGTATGTTGGGAAAATATTCAGTTAATACTGTAATTCTTCTCTACTGTAAATCCATTTACAGTAGTATTCCTGCCCGTGAATGCTGACCACAATGGCAAGGGGGATTTTATTTCACTTTTTAAAATTTTTTTTTTTTAACCATTTTGGTGGACATGGTGGTAAAATGAAAAAAATTAAGATAAAAAGAGAAGTAGCTTACCTCAACAAAAAGTATATTATTTATATTATTATTTTATGTAAAACAGACATTTTCAAATGTAGTCACTTCTAGCCATCTAGACTTTTTTTCCCACTGTCGTATAGTTCTATATTGTAACGTTAGCTAAAAGATAAAAATACATAACTGTTAACTTAACCTGTCTATAACTTAGCTAAGTTACATGAAGATTATAGATAGTTGACACTGGTTACTGGTAATATCCGCAAAATATTATTCAAATAATATACAAAATATTTTTTAACCATTTTTTATTCTTAAAGGGAAACGCCGGTATTTTTAAACATGGGCCCTATTTCTAAAAATGTTACGGTCTAAATGACTAATACTTAACATTAGTTTTAGAATTGGTACAGTAGATCCTTGCGGACAATTGTACTCGTGAAAAGTATGTCCACTAAAAGTGCTTGTTTTTGCCACTGACAGGCTCCGGTAGTTACTCGAAGTGTCTGACAACATTATGGAAAGGATCCCTGCAGAGACATTGTTGTGTTGAGCTGTGTGATTTGCGACGGGAGGTCTCTTTTGGAGCCTTTTTCTGGCTGTTGGCCGGGTGGTCGCTGTTGGTTGCAGTGCATCAACTGGTGAGTAAGTTAACGTCAACTAAGTTAGCCAAAGTTAACGTTAGGTAAACAGACAAACAAGAGTTAAACAAACTGGTGATTTAACTTAAGTTATATTTAACTCTACGTTAACATTAAATCACATGCGTCTCATAGTAGCTAATGTTCTACATTTCAACAGTATATACATTTCAACATTTCAACTGTCAATATAATGTCGTCAGTACAATACCACCTTTAAGCTCTATCACCTTGTTGTTACCTATCGTTCTTGGTCATAAGCCCCATTATGGTATGGTAGTTTTTACCCATAGGCTGACCATAGGCTATGATAACACTAAAAAGCTGCTGTGCCAGTGAATGTTGTGTCTATTACAGGGGATTCTGTTCTCCAAGCAGAAACATGGAGGCTGACTATGGAGGGCAGAGTCATCATCGAGCCACAAGATCTGATTTTTGTTATTAGCTGTCCTGTTTGGCTGCTACTATGTGTTCAATGTGCAGTACCAGGAAGAGGCAGCCAGTACGCTGGAGTTATTCAGAGATTTGTACATCATAAAATAATTTTAAAGCAGGATAACAGCAACTGTCATACGGCAGTGTGACTTTCCTCTTGTCAAAATAATACTTAAATGACTGCATTGGGCATCCAGCTGCCAGTAAGTTACTGTAACCTTTTAACCTTGGAACAAGACACATTATGATCTTCCAGTGTTTGAAAAAATCAAGCTTGATGATGGTGGGTCTTGGTTGAGATTTTGCTTTAGGTGTAGTGGCTTCAGCGAAGGTTTTCTTTCACCATATTGTTTACGTCTCACAGCAGTTGGCGCTCCTTGATAAAGTTTATAAAACACCACAGTGATGTTGGTGTTGATGTTGGCTCTTCAGATCGAGTTAGCAACAAAATGAAAACACATGTTCTTAAAAATGAATAAGTCCTTGAAGATGCACAGTGCTGGCATGCCATGCACGCAGCCAATGACTGCAAGTAGTAGCCTCTTATTTACATGATTTAAAACTCAAACAGCTGTTGATTTGCCACAGTGTCAGTCTCTGTGGATTTTATGACACAAGACTAGACTCATCTCAGCAGACCAAGGCTACAGAGCCTCCTCACAGTGGGATCTGGTCTGGTGTCTCCCCTGTCTACTGACACATTGTTCTATTTGCCATAGTGGGTACAGCTGATACCCACAGTGGCTTCTCTTCTCTTCTCAAATGTGGGGTTTGCTGTGCAAAACTTTATTGTAATAACTGCCGGAATTATATTGGCTGAGCTACAAATGCAGATGTGCGTGCACGTCCCTTCAGATGGTGAAAGCCTCATTCAATGGTGGAAAATCCTGCTGAGAATCCTGCAACTTATGATAAATTTCCAATCCCTCCTTTGCCTACAGCGCTGTATAGAACAAAACAACACGTCCTGGCTCCACACGGAGCTTTGGGCTCATTATGTTCGATGCCATGGCGCTCGTCACGACGAGTGGCAAAGAGACAAGATGACAAACAGTTGGGAATAACTTTTGAGGGGGGACAGTGGTGTGTGCGCGGTGTACTAGCCTCTCATCCCACTGCTGGACGGCGTTGCAGCTGCCTCTGAAGCCTGGGGTGCTCTGCTCTGCGCTGGAGGGGCATCTTTGAGAAGACAAGTCACAGCAAGAGGGATCTCTGTGAGGCTCACTTCGTGGAGATTGAGCCCTACGAGGGATAAGGTTTCACAGGGTAACCGACCCCTTCTGCTCCGGTCGAACTTGTGGGTTTGGTGGGAGGGTCTTAGCGGAGTGATACAAGGCAGCAGAGAGAGGGTCAAGGTTTTGCACAGATTTTGCCTATCCCAGCTTTAACTCTCACGTGACCAACTCAGCAGTCCCACAACTGTCCCATGACATGAACACTTGCAAGTTGTAACCATGCAAATCCTTCCCATCCATCCGACATGACGTGAACGTGGTACTAACCTAATAGAAAGGGCGGCGATGACCCTAATGCTATGGATGATGTCATATTATATATATTTATAACTGAGCTTACTAACTTTTGCTAAAGCGATTGATTGATTGATTGAGAAAGGATCTATGAGGTAAAATCGGATGCACAAAAAAATCATAGGCGAGCTGTTAAATTGATGTTATGTCTGACCCTAAAAATGGGGTTAGTTGGAAGTCTGCTATTTAGAAATCAGTACAAATGTTGGGCTGGCCTTGTTAGATCCCACCCACACCAGTTTAGGGTGTTTTGTTACTTGATTTTAAAAGACATACAAGCAGCGAACAAGGTCAGTGTGAATGCAGCTGTTGATAACAGGTTCAAATGTGAAATCCTAATGCTGCTCTGTGTGTGTGTCTGTGTGTGGTCTGACATGTCGGCTTTAATGAGCTGAGAGAGCGAATGGTGCATCAATGAAATCGATAGCAGAATTAACACATTGACACGTTAGCCTCATTTGCTTTCTGACATTTCCCTCCATGCAATTAAGCGGCTGAGATATGCAAGTCGGATCTGATTAATGCACAGCAGCCGACCGCTCTGGGCTCAGTTTAGCATTCAGAGGGCGAGGCATCATCAGAGGGAGAGGATCCTCTCTAACCGGGGGAAGACAGTGTCTCAGATGGCTGCTAGTTTACTAGTACAGGTAACTGCCCTTCTAGAGCTCATAGTGAATTGAATTTAGGACACATTTAACAAACACTACAAAAACACAAGTTCCGCTCCGAGAGCACGCAGTTGATGACCAGTTAGATTAAGGGAGAAAACATGAAGTTGGACTTCAGGTAAAACATTCACAACCATTTGTAACAGGTTTACAATACACACCAGAATTCCACTAAACAGGTCTAAATCAGGTGAAAACACACTTTTCTGCAACAGCAACCTACAAATAAAATCAACCAGAGTCAATACAGGACTAGGGCTTTATTTTTGTGTAGGTGCCCACTGCAAACTGCAGCTCTGTGCAGGTGTTTATTATGCCAGTGATTGAGGCAGATTCATTTCTCATTTTTACCAGCGCCACTGTCGTCACCTTAAAAAGAATAGCATTCGTCATATTCCAAATGCTTAAAACTAAGGGTGTAAACATAAGCGTTACCAACGTGTGTCATGTATTGATAACCTCGAATGTATTTCTGCTACGTTCTCTCGATTGAGTGATGTGTACAAACATCTTGTGTAACCACAACCAGAATGTTGCAAAATTACCACACTTCTTCCACCACAACTTCTCTGCTCTTGTGCCCATCAAACTGCCTGTTCTGAACATTGTTCTACACAGCGTCTTCGTGTTTCTCAGTGCTGCAGATGGTGACATTTTAGAGCCAAATAGAAAAAGGTGAACACTGAAAATCACACGATAATTTATCATTTTCACTCCTCTAATCACTTAAAGGACAATTCTGGCTCATTACAACTTGGGTCTAATTTTTGACAACTTTTGCTATTTGTAATCATAACATTGTACTCACTAAGGTCTAGGAACACGGCGACATTGATAATGCAAACTCTCCATTGTAACCATCCATCACAAATTACTGACTGACTTCCTGGTTCAACTTTGACGTACTTACCATAGTTGTGTGCACCATTAGACTTAGAAGAGATCTGGGAACATGGCAACAGTGCTATAACAATTATCTTGGTATGTACAATGTTAACATTCCAGATTTGGAATATGTATACTGTATAATAAAGTAACTATTTCAGCACCGTTTGTTCCCACAAAGACAGGAGATAGTTGTTTTATCAAACCTGTTAGGCTGAATGGATGCTGTATTGTTGGCAGATGAATTATAGCATTTATTTACACTTTGAATTGACTGAATTAAAAGGGGAATGAGCCCAGCTGTGGTGTAACCAATAGAGCTGGGATATCTGGATAAGCAGTTTGTGTTTAATGGAAACGAGGAAACAATGTGGAAGATTAGAATTTATGCAGAATAAGGGAATATTGCAAATATTGTAATTTTTAAAAGAAAACATTGTGAAGAGATTGTGAAGGTTAGGGTTTTCAAAGTTAAAATTCACAGGAATCTATGGCTATAGTGAAAAATGGTTTACAATGGCACACACAGTTGGCTTTAGAGTGGCATTTTGGCATCAGCCTGGGTGTGTGTGGCGCAGGTGGGTGAACCACCTTGTCCTTGTCACAGCGGGATGTGCTCAGGGATGGGTTTGAGGGCTTTTTGGGAGGCAGCCTGACGGCTTTTGGAACCCCGTGAGAGCACATAGCCACAAAACGTATGGCCATGAAAGCAGCTCCAGCGATCTATCCATGGCTCTGCTTGGCTTGCCGACTGATCCTTCCATGAAAGGCTGCCGCGTCATTCCTCTCACTCTGTCTACCCAGCCCTCTCATCCAAATGCCCCACCACACTCCCTCTCTCCCGATTGTTCCAGCCCAGTGGAATCATCTGTCTCAGTGCCACTTGGCAACGCCCTACATGATTTGTGGCTGGGCAAACATTTAACTAAATGTATCCCATTCCAAATCTAGGATTACATCCTGCTGTTTCAATATTTGGGTGCTTCTGAGTAGCCATGGCTTATGAGATGACAGGTCAAGTTGGCCAAACATCCCCCTCCATCTAAGAAGAGCACAGGCCAGAGCCACTACAGAAACCCAATGAAAGGCACCACAGCAAAGGCAAACCATGTCATGTGCCTCAGATTGTCCTTTGCACAGTTCCTTCTGTACATCAGGTCACTTCAATAGAGGGGAGACTTCCTCCTGAAGAAGAGGACGGACATGGACCAGAGTGTGTACAAATCTGCTGTGTCCCAGCTTGGATGTGAATGCACGAGTAAAATACATTTACTAAAATGTCATGTTGCTGTCAGTATCATCCATCTAATGGATACAATGCAGTTTGACTGATAACATATTAATTAAGCAATCACTTGTGGTCTCTGGGAAACACCAGATTAATGCTTATTTGACATTTTAATTTAATTTTCACACAAAAGAATGAATTTGCATGACTATTGTATTTTTCTTTTCTGTGGTGAATGTCCACATTCTCCCTATGATGGTGTATTTACCCTGATAGCAGTAAATTATGAGAGAAAACATGTAATAATACTTACATAACATGAACAATAGTCAAACACCTTTTAAACAGATCTTTATCTGCACATTTTAACAAATGAATTATTATTAGTAGAAATAATCTAAAATGTTTTAACATACACATAACCATTTCCCACCATCTCCCTCCCTCATGGCATTCCTTTTAAACTTGAAAGGAACTAGTTTGTATGACGTGTCCTGCGACCACATCTACAGGCAGAAGAGTATATTTTCCAAATGGCCACACTCAAAGGCGGGGTGAAAAGCCTGCTGTCATAGCCTCCTACTGGCCTGATCTCCCCCCCAAGAATTACATCCAACGGTGGATAGCGGCACACAACGGCATCTCTCCTCAAAGACATTATTGGTGTTGCATTTGGTTTTGGGAGTTTGAGAGTGAAGCTTAAATGCTGCCTACTTTCACACCTCCATACACCTGGCCAATCACAGTGTAAAGTGGACATGATTGTTGGTTTTCAGACTTTGTTAGAAGCACACTGGGACCTTTAAACATCCACATCCATCCACCCCCTGGGATTTCCAATAGACTGTTTGACTGTAATAGGGTGACCAAATCTCCCAAGTGGATTTTGCCTTATTAATTTGTGCTGTAGACAGTTCAATATGTACAGTGTTGTTAAAATATAGCTGGTGAATAGAGTGGAGCATCTAGCAGCTGAAGAGCCAGAAGAGCAGAGTGAATATTGAACCTGGAGTGTGATATGTCAATATTTTGTTTTCAGTTTGTTCTGCTGCCACCAAGTTGCTGAAAATCTAATTAAATTGAATGCAGCATTAATTAGCGCAAGACACCCGCATAGCCACAGGAATGCATTTTTGGTTGGGGGTACCTATGCGTTTTTTCAACATTGCAATATGGAAATTACATAATTAAGAAATATTGTAATCAGGGTGAATATGTTGGCATTAAAGGTCATTAAAGGTCTATAGGTTGAAAACGGCATATGATCGTCAGTATTTTGTTTCCAAGCCTTCCTGACACAACTAAAGTCACAGAACACACACAAAATACTAACCAAACATTATAGGAACCATCAGCAAAGCTTGCGCTGCTTGCCAAAATTTAAATGAACAAAAAGCAACAATACAGCCTACCTCAGCTCACTAGGTCAGGGTACTGCAACTGGGGATGGGACCCCTACTTCCTGCAGATATTTCTTTCCTCCATTGTCTTGGTCAACTCTGGGCCAACAAGCCTTTCTGTAACTGCATATAATACTGGAAATGACCTGCAGGGGAAAGAGAGGAAAAAGGGAGGAAGAGGTGAGATGGGGAAGTTCACGAAGTGGAGCAAGAAAATGAAGCAGAAATAGCTGTTTCAGTAGTCAGTCTCTTTATGTTAAATTCTATCCTACCTAAGGAACATTCTGCTTATTTCTGGATTTCTGAAATGGATTTATATTAAAAGAATAGTTAGAAATATTTGGAACTACACTTATTCTCTTTCTTGCTGAGAGTTAGATGGGAAGAACAATACCACTCCTATGTCTGTAAGGTAAATATGAAGCTACTGTCAGCAGTTGGTTAGCCTAGACTAGCATAAAGACTGGAAGCAGGAGGCTACAGCTAGCTTGGCTCTGTCCAAAGGTAACAAGATCTACCTATCAGCACCTCAAAAGCTCATTAATTAACATGTTTTATTATATTATTATTATTATATCTTTTTTGTTTAATCTGTACAAAAACCAAAGTATAAAAATGATATGTTACAGTATGTGCCGAACTGTTTCTTGGCCGTGTGCAGTGACTTCCTGGAGTCTTTTTGTCACCATCAGGATCCAGTGGACACTTACTTATAAACTAAACAAATATATTAAACAACAAATGTATTAATTAGTGAGCTTTAGAGGTGCTGGTACGTGCATAGGGTTTGAGTCAGGCTAGCTGTTTCCCCCCGTTTCCAAACTGTAAACTAAGCTAGGCTAACCGACTGCGACAGACTTGGAAAGAAAGCAAATAAGGGTATTTCAACAAACAACAATTTCTTGAAGGGGTATGTTTATTTTGACAAAGTGACTGTTTCTTTGCAAAAAGTAATCTCTTCTGAATTAATCAGAATGTATGCCAATTACAATAACAAAACAGCCTGAACAGTCCTATCACAGAGCAGGAGATAAGCAAGACAAAAGATAGGAGACGACATTAAACAGAGTCTAGAGAAAGCTTGATAGCTTCCTTCTCCTCAGAGGCTGGGTAGAAAATTCAGTATCAACGCTGATCCACACTTCCATCAACATGACAGCTCAGTGTATTATTAACCAGGATCTGTTATCGAGGCTTTCAGAAACAGATGGCTTTCCCCGTCCCCTCTCCCATCGCAAAAATCAATATTTATAATTTTACAAGATCAGGACAAATCCGCTGCAATGCTGGCGTTATTAACACAATAAAAACATCACAGAGACAGGTATTTGCTGGGAGCCCCCACTGGATTAAAGGTCCTGTATTCTCCTTATCGTTCTCTTCCTTCCTTTTCTTCCTCCCCCTCTCTCTAATTCCCACTTTCTCCTCCCAGCCACAATAAGCCTTGCTGTAAAATAGGTTATATAGGCCCTGGTTCCTAATATCACCGGCTGGTTTTAAGTAATGACATAAATAAAAAGGGCTGTGATGTATGAAGGGGTTTGCACAGGGGTGGGTGGATGGGCTCATGTCATTCCTCCCCCCGGGAAGGAGCAGGGAATTATGGGAGAAAACACAACCAATTGAGAGCATCTATCTGCCTGATGTTACTTGCCAAAATTCCCTACAGAGACATGGCAGACTGACACAGCTGATTCTGTTTGCTTTTATTTGCAAGAGCCCTTGTCTGTCCTTTCAGTGCTTTGTGGTTTCTGCAAATTGGGAATTTTCCTATGATTCTATTCATTGTTTAACCTGTTAGCTTTTTACTTTACTTTTTTAGTCTTTAAACTCAATATGCTGGATGATGGATCAAAACCTACAGTTTTGATCAATGCTGTGTGAAGATGCAGAAACTAATAGTGTTGGTACTTCTACTTACTCTTACTTATTCTTCATCAGTTTTTTGACATGTGGAAGACATGGAATTTTCATTGTTATCATCACTTCATCTGTGTTGCTGCACTGTTACCAGTGTAATTCATGTTCTGCAATGTTTCCACTGTTGTTCACATTTCCACGTTGTTTATTATTATTGAAATTTTCACCCTTGGCAGTGATCTGGTGACTTGATGCAACATTGATAGTGAATGTGGTTCCATCAATTAATCACTTTAAGTGAGAAACCATCTTCCAGCTACGTTTTTACCGCCCTGAAAACCGTAGGCTAGTTTGACACGTTTATTTGCACTTGAAGCTATCACTATTATTTTATTACTAATGTATTACTGGCAGACTGACCACAAGTTAACTGGTTGTTACGTTTGTCAGTTAACCACTAACCCTGTTTCTTGCATCAAATATGAAGTGAGGAAGAAGTGACACCTTTAATTGCAATTACATAATTATATAAGTTTTACACTTGATTATAGTGTAGCCTTCAAAAGAACACATGGTAAACAATTTGAAATTGTAGAAATGAATACAATGATCTGAGTATAAATCTGAACTATGACATTATTGCCATTTTTTAAAACTCTTTTTATGTTCAGCACTTGGAGTTGCATTTGATGTATGATTGTGCTATACAAAGTTTGATGATTGATTGATGGTTATGCACGTTCCCAAGTGCCTTGCCTCTCTTCAGCTCCAGTTCAGCTCCCCTACAGTGCCAACAGTAAGCTAACATTAGCTTAGAAATCCGCATCAAACGACCGCTGTAGGCAGTGTGGCCAGGTCCACAGTTTTACGGAATTTTTGGTCCGGTGGTTGGATAGACCTATTTGCATGAAAAATACATCTATAATTATCTAAATAAAAATCCATATTTTAAATACAATAATTTATCTATACCCAAATCCTACCAAACTCCATATCAGAATGTACACATGTCACGGACATGTCACATGCCCACATACACACACACACAAACAAACACACACACGGGTAACCCAACATCAACATGTCTCTCTCCAAACTCAGCTAACTAGCTAGCAACCCCAGCGGCCGGGGAGAAACATGACACCCGTTAAGTGGGCAAAATAAATAAGGAAAAATATACAAAAGAATGGGAAAGTGAAGACGGAATTAAAGAATGGATACAACATGTGGCTGGGGATGAAACCAAAGCTTTTTGTCGGTACTGCAAATGCAAGCTTCACGCGCACCACAGTGATCTCCAAACCACAGAAAAACACAGAAACACATTCAAAATGCTGCTCCCTTCTCTAGCTGTCAAGTGCATACATAGTTTGACAGTGGCATAACCACAGCGAGATTGACCGCTCTGTCAAGGTAGCTGAGCTTAAAATGGCGCACATTGCTTGCTATTCAAGTATTTCGACCGTGGATCACCTTGGAGAGCTTGTTGGTGAAATTGCACAGAAGGACATCAAATTGCACAGGACAAAATGCTCCGTACTCATACAACACGTAGTCGGCCCAGACATGCAGCACAAGCTTCTAAAGGATACAGGGGAAGAACTATATTCTCGATGAAAGTACCAATGTGGGCATGCAAAAACAGCTTGCTGTTGTAATATGATACTACAGCCAAACACAACAGCACATTGTGTCATATCATATGTGTCATCAATTTAGACGTGAAGATGTCAATACAATGACAGACGCATTACTGAATCCAAGCTGTCTCCAAAGCGATGCAAGGGGCTCGCAACCGACGGATGCAATACTTTGTGCGGCAAGAACCATTCTCTTCTCACAAAATTTCGAGAGCACAACCCCAACATTATGTTTGTGTCACTCGAGTCAGCTGTGCTCCTCACATGCAATGCGTGTGTTGCCGAGAAATGTAAAATACAAGTGAAACGATGAACGTCCACTAAAAATCTAAAATCTAATCTAAAAGTCTAAACAATTGGACACAAGGTGGCTAGCTGTCAGCCTGTGCCTGAATTGGGTGCTCGACCAGTACAAAGAACTCAGATTGCACTTCCACTGGCAAAAGACAAAGAACGAAACCGCGATTTAGTTTCAGATGTACAACGGATCCAATCAACAAATTTTACTTACTGTTCCTTCAGCCCATCGTTCAAGAGGCAAGCCGAGTGAGCAAGACGTTTCAGCTGGACAACACAAATCCATGCAGCCTTTTCAACGAACTCATCTTGTTCTGTCTGAGCCTGCCACAAAGAGTCACAAAACTCAGCACCATGGTCGTGGACAACTCAAGGTGGTCAGAGATCATACACTTTGAAACCAACCAGCTGCCTCTCTCTGCAGTTGATTATGGAATTCAGTTGGAATTCAGTTCCAGATGGAGCTGGAGAACGCACATCTCCCGGCACCAGCAGCAGAGAGCGTCAAACAATTGAATTGAATTTGCAAAGCAAAATGCAGCAACTCCAGTCTCTCGTGGCATTGAGTCCATCTACGGTGCTCAGTGCTCAGAAAACCCCCCAGCTAGCATCTCTGTCATTTCTCCGACTGTACACAGGAAACCTCGGCAAGCTTGATCAACAGTGGATAGTGCTGGACACACTTAAGTGGGAGAATGCAGAAGACTGCAAAACCAAACTGGATTGAAGTTAAAAATCACATGGATGCTACAGGTGACAAGGACTTTGCTGAGCTTGGATCATTTGCTCTCTCACTTTTGGCACTGCCATTCAGCAAAGCAGCTGTGGAACGCACAGTCTCTGAGATGAATTTGATTAAGACCAAATTGCGCAATCGAATGAAAGACAGCCTTCTGGAGAACATGCTTTGCATTCAGGCCTTCATGCAGAGGCATGGAATATGCTGCCACCAGTTCGAGCCAACCAGAGAGATGCCGGCCTTGTTCAATACAGACATGTATGACAAGGACCAAGAGGGAGAAGGATCTCAAAGCATCTAAACAGAACACATTGGAAATTGTAAATAGTTCCACTTAAAGGAGTTTGTCTTTTTTACTGTTAGGCGTCAAACAGGTAAGCTGAAATTATTGTAATTCAGTAAATGCCGAGCCTATTTACACACAGATACTGTATATTGTGAGTATATTATTAAAATGTGAATGAACAGGATAAGGTTTTGAAATAAGTTAACAAAAATGTTAACGGTAAATACATAGCCTAGTTACACACATTTACTATAAGTATGATTAAAATATAGTGAAGTAACATGATATGGTGTTGCAGTAAGGTATAAGGTGTTGAAATAAGGTATTGCATTACTATAGTAAGTGCATATGAAGTAAAAACATTGCATTCATGTTGTCCAGGCAGGCCGGGAGAAAGAGGGGAAAAGGCGAAAAGACAAAGCAACATGTTAGTTTGTGCATCAGTGAATTGGTCTACACGTTCACAGAGCTATGATGTATTTATGATAATGACTTTAAAAACAGTGTATGGTTTGGTAGGGGCATATTTTGAGTTCTGGTATTGGGCTGGTTTTGTCACACAGACCTGGCAACCTAACGTTATTGCTAGCAAAATACTATCTGAGTGGATATGTTAGTTGGCCAGCTTGCCAAATTACTTAACCAGCTAATGTGATCCATGATACTAAGTAATGTAAGCTGACAAACGGAGTTGATTTTAGCCAACAGTAAATTATGTAATGGTACAAAGCAAAGGTGTATAATTAACAATTGCTTTCTACTAGCCAAGAACGACGCAAGGGAGGGGTGGCTAACTGTAGCCTTAGCTAAGGTAAGGTTAGTGAGCTAGTTGTAACTTGGAATGATCTTTGAATGGATCTGGCATTGGTTGCTTTTTAACTTTAGCTGATGAAGTCATTTGCAAATGGCAAGCTAGTTAGTAACATGGAGCCCAAATAAAATATAAGAATACTACAGATAGTAGCATTATTCTAAATATGATTGTAAATCACGTACAGTCTCGTGTATGTCACATTCAATCACTGTTTTGGCCAATGCCCAGGATGCTTGCACACGCCCATGGAGGAACAGGATGCTGACTGCAGTTCACTTAACAACCACCAATGTCATTAATAAGTAGCCTACTTTCTGAAAATTCCACATAGAACGTTTAAGTTAAACCTCAGACACTTCAGTTGTAATTTTTAGCTGTGCTAGCGGTGGGGCTCAAGGAATGTCAGTTGGTCAGTCGGTTCACCACATTGGTCCAGACTGAATCTACAAAAAGAGAAATACTGGATGGGTTTCCCTGAAATTGTGGGGAACACCTGTGCCTCATCTGCCTTCATCAACAGGAGCTACTAATACCAGGAAGAGAGACATGCTCGGCGCCAGATCGTTGTATCCACTACCCTGGATACCATGCCACGGCTCATTCTAGGTTCGCTCAAGTTAAGTTCTTGGTTAATTTTTTCGTGTGTGATAATCTCTTTTTGGTTTTTGTCTCAGAACACTCCCTGCCCACACCTGGACCAATCTCGCCTCTTTTTCCGGACCTTCGCCTGCATCTCAGGCCAGCTTGACTATCACACCACGCTCTGGTATCCATTCCACTAGCCACCGCCCTCCCATCCCCGGATAACCTCGTCTGTGTGCTCGTATTCAATAAAACCCATTTAACTTCCACCTACCTGGTTCGAGTTTTGTGTTTGGGACCAGTCTTCAAACCTCCCGATTCTTAACAGAAATTTGATACACATATTCATGTTCCACAGGGGATACCTGAAAGTCAAAGACGTGTTGTTTCCAATTTCAAAACTACACCGTTTATTGAATGTTCACAAGTAGCAAGAACCAGAATTAAACGAAAAGAAACACAAGAACCTATCCTACTCCAGACACATAGCCAATACATGGGTTACACACAACACACATACTCACTTACATGAAGACACATCCTTTAACTCACTCAGCCAAATATGAACACACACGCACTCACTCACTGGTTTGCTTGAACGCCTTTTGGTCTCCAGCGCAGGGTTTTTTGCCAGAACAGCTGTCCAATCAACACGCGATAAGCATTGCGCACCGATCAGAGAGTAATTTAAGAGTCTATACTTATAGAATGGGGTTACATATTTAACCAACGTTCGCTCGGTTTAACCATTACTATACCAGAAAGATGTTGATCCTAAAACGTTCGCCTGTTCATCTCTGTTACTTTCGCAGTGTTTTGGCATGAGAATTGTTTGGGCAGCATGAGAGCTTGAGACTGAACGTGAAAGCGTGTGTCACATGCCAGAAGTGTGAGAGTTGGCAACACTGCTAATAACTTTGGTGATCCCATGCCTTTTCATCTAGAGCCAACATGAACATTATGATTGCTAAACATCAGCATGTATGTACTGTCACTGCGAGAATGTTAGTATGCTGACATTAGCATATAGCTCAAAGCAATGTTGTGCCTAAGTACAACATCACAGAGCAGCTAGCATGGCTGTAGACTCTTAGTCTTTTGTCTTTTAATGTTTGATGGTTTTTAGTCACATGATAAAGAACTCCAGCTGCAAGTGAAAGTCCTAGGGGTGGAGCAAAAGTGCATAGGCCTATAGCACAGAACAATTTCAGTAAGGCCTTGTCTACTGACTAGGCTTTTTACCATGACTGGATAGTATTGCAGAGATTTGGCCACTTGTTTCTGTCCCTGCTGCCATCTTTGTCACAGTTAAAGATCTGTAGTAAATTAAGAGTGTTCCTGACAGAACTGCAGGAACGTTGAAACTGTTCACTCGCTACCATAGAAACTGACTGTCATCTCAACTGGCTTGGTGTTCTGGTGTGACTCATGAGTACTTCAGTAAATTGAGTGCTTCAATGCAAGAACTTTAGTCAGAGGAAAGGCTTTTCCTGTGAACCTGTGGCTTAGAGCCTCTGTCATATCTACTTATTAAAGTAATTAAGTCATGAAACTGTATCTGAAAGTTGTTACTTTTAAATTGCTAAGTCGCTTTTTATACACTCAGATTTTACATACCAGTTATACTTTTTATTATGACTTTTAAAAAAGCAACAATTGTGCAGGATATTTTGGTACCTTACTGAATGTTGATTTGAGTGAGAGTTAAAAATGGAATGGACCCTGGAATATAGTGCAAACCTTATGTTGGTTGTTTCCTGTAACCCTCTGAAAGTTTCTCTTGACCCTCTTTGGGTCTCATCCCTGCCATTTCAGAAACACTACATTAGACCATCCAGGCTGTCATGTCAGCCCAAATCTCGTTATCTCCATAGAGAGACCATGGCGGCTAACAGGAACCTAACGACTTCCCTTAACGACACATCTCCATGGAGATAAGCGGACATCATCTGGAAACCATGACAATTTAAGGCCATTTCATGTCCACACAATCACACATTCTCACAAACTCTTGTGTGGGCAAAGTCTCTCTGGGTTACACATTCTTGGAGGCATGCTAGGGTACACACACACACACACACACAAGCAAGCACTTATCCCTCTACTCTTGCCTCTGAGGTAATGACCACACATTTTGCAGTGCAGACAGCCACAATTTGGACTATATGTGCAGGCCCCTCTCAGCTAATCTGTCAGCTGATATTGAAGAGTAATCTACAGAAATGAATAGAACAGTGTCTCCACTGTACATCCTGTCATTTCCCCTTTTACTGTAATTGAGAGGTGGCACTCTCCCATGTGTAAAACATGCTCAGCAGCCCTGAGTCGTCACCAAACCACCGAAAACTGACTGTAAAATGCCTAAATTGTGTCAGTGTTTGGAGACGAATCAGTTTTTCTAAATCCCTGAAAGTTTTGAGGGCAAGTGGACGCTGGCATTTGTTCATTCAAAACAGCCCTATCTGTGTCTCACCTATTAGGCGAAAGTTACGGAAAACAACACATGCTGCTACAGGATTCATATGAACAAAGCCAACAGACACAACCCCCTGAATATTATCAGCTTATAAAGATGTTACGGCTAATGTGTTAGCTACTTTTACATCCAGCCATCATTCATTCGGATGTCTTTGTGTCACAGACTGTATATAAAGATGGACGATGCATCACCACTTCCTCCTACTGTACAAAACAAAGCCAAAATATTCAGGATACGGGAGCTGCCATCTTGTGCTGGTGACGTCATTTAGAGCCAGAGTCTGCGCAGTAATGATCGAGTTCCCGCTTATACACCCGCCTGAACCAATCGCGAGCACACTCACAGTTGTCAATCGTGACGCCTCACCCCATTAACTGTGAGACAGTTTTCTGTTTGGTGCTGGGCAGGTAGTGTACAGTCTGCTGGAAACCAGGTTAATGAGAGTGGTGAGGCGGTAAATGTGCCCTAAAACCAAAGGCTGTAAAGCTTTGTGGAGCTGGAGTGGTGTGATAACTGTCAGTTTGTCACTGCAAGTTACCCCCTTCATATATGTAAACATCTGATGTATTGTTCATATAAAAAAATATTCATTAGTTGAGCTTTAATTTTTTCCAGTGTGGATGTTCCTGAAAACAGTTTTACAAACAGAATTAGGATACTGTAGTTTATGCACCTGAGATACACCTATCAATGCTTGCAGGGGCAATTATACCTGGAAGTCAAACTTGTCTGGTCCTCATGTTGCCTAATTAATCCAGGTTTACATGACGTTAACTGGTTCACATTGTATTGACTGCTCTCTGTCATGAGTCCTGAAACTTGAAATCTTCATCTTCCCACTTTTCCTGTTACACTCCTCAAACAGTGATGTCACAACAGATGGCAAACACCTGCAGTCATGGATTGGAGATCCTGTGATGTAAGTTAACAGCCTTTTTTAGTGGCAGACATTTTGACATGTCCTCAACACAAGAGCACAGGTATAATTAATAACTGGAATAACTGGAAGCTTGGTGACTAACCATTAACTCTCTGGCTGGCCCAGCCTGGCTTGCGCTAGTAAGTCACAATAGCTCCTAGAGATTCTCTCCATTATCCCTCTACTTTTCTGTTTACTTCCCTCTGACATTTTGTTCACCATTGCACTCCATTTTGTTGAATAAAAGGTTATAGAAGATGGAAAATAAAGCTCTCTAAGCTAACAAGCTTCCTAATGGTCAGTTGGCAAACTCGTTTGCTCATTAGCTTAGCTTGGTCGCTAATAAGTTCAATAGGTTCACAGTTTATTCAAAAGATGTATTTGTACCATCACTTCCGGTCTCATAACTGTTTGCAAACCATTCCTCTTTTGTGGATCAGTTTTACTCTGATAGAGGAGGTTAAATAAAAATGAATGGTACAACACAGATAATAAGCTACGGCTTCCTCCATTTTGGACTCTCCGGCTCTCTGTCCCTGGTGTGAATTTGTGTGTCAAAGTCAAGTGGATCATCTGATCACTGTGATTCCATTGGGATGAATTGATTGTATCTTGCCATTTAAATCCTGGTGTGTCCAGGCCTTTACTAGGACAGAGCCTTCATTAATCTTATTAGTGACAGCTGTGCTTTACCTATATGTCAAATTAAAGATTAGGTCAAAATGTTTGTTAGTTGGCCAGAAAGAACAAATACAGGCTGGTCGCTAATAAAGGATGATTAAAAAACATCGAGGGGGTGGACCTGTAGCTATAATATCATGGTTCACATTGGGAAATCAGAATAATGTACATTTCTCCATCAGTACATCATGTCACACTCACTACACTACTTTTCTCTTTAACACATGTTAACAACAGTAAAAGCTCCAAAGCATGGTGGTGGTGAGGAAAACTGACCCTAAATACGTTGGATTCATAATGGCAGGCAGTGCAAAGCACAGTGTGTTGAATCTAGTGAAATCCTGTCAAATGAGGCGCTAAAACCATTGAAGCTCCAGAGAGAGATACTTACTAACACAAAGAACCTGAGATGTTTTCTCATTTATCTGGGAAGGTGGTCCTCGGACATTTTTTAACAATCAGAAGTGGGCCTTAAGTTACAAAAGGTTGAGAACCCCCGCTGTAGAGGATGTGCTAAATAATAATAGTGCGCAATAGTAATAATAATTAGAATAATTAGATACATGGTAATTTATGCTACCCACTAATCTTTTGACACCTCCCCACTCAACGGTTTTAGCAAATACACAGAGGTAACTCTGTTATCTCCGTGTATTTGCTGAAGGATATTCGAAAGTTGTTTTTTTTAACAAACGCAAGACAATAATGAAATAAAATGTTTACTTCCTAAACAAAAACTGACAACATTTCGTGCCATTTTTAGCCAACAAATAGTGACAAAACAATAAGCCTGTGACAGTGTGCACCATATCTTTTTGGTCGTGTCATATCCTTTCTACATTTGGACACATGAAGACAGGTGAGATACAGCCCTTTCCCATAAGAACGTTGCACTAAAATATGCATCAAACTTTAACCAGATCATGCAAAAGGTCCCACGAAGGACCAATCATAGGGCTACTGTAGTCTATTTAAAGATAGTTTTGCTGCTAATAGGTCACACTTTAGTCTTTACATGCTTATTTGTACATTATGTGTACTAATATTTACAATACACAAGTGGCTTCCTAAGCCATGTGAAGTAGCAACACGTTACAATGAAAAAAGTCTAGGGCCGGCCCTGGATATAGTAAAAAAAAAAAAAATCTGAGACTACAATGAAACGGTTAGTTGGAATACAAGAAGTCTTACTGCTTTCATTATTATTTTGTTCAATAAATCTTGCATTATGAAAATTGGTCACAGGAAATTGGACGAGCAGAGTCTGCTTAAAAGCAGTCACCTCTGTTTTTAAGTCCTGAGGCAGATCGACAAGAACATCTCATATTAAAAACCCCACATGACACCTCTCTGATAGGAGTGTGATATAACAAAGCCTCGTTTGGGTGGTCACATGATTTTTGGCGCGGTGAAGCCGCGACACTTCTGCTTCGAAAGGTCGATACTGTGTCAAGTAGTCTGCTTCAAGCGTAACATCACTAGCTGGGACATAACTCAAGAAACCCAATAATAAATCAATAAACAATGACTGAACTCAGACATACTTCTTTGCCTTAATTAAGTGTAACAAAACACAAACAGACCCGGGACAGTAAGCATCTGCAATGTTGCAGATTAATCTGGTATTTTGTAAAGCTTTAAATAGGGCAAATGGTGTAGTCTCACCCAGTTTGTCACATTACCATGTGAGCTATTAGAGTAAAGGTACATAATTCCACCCCTCCACAGTGATGTTTTTTAATAGATCTTTATTAGTGACCGGCCTTTATTTGTTCCGATTGGCCATTATGTAAATACCAGCTTTTGTTTGAGAATTTGCAGTATAGGCCATCACTGATAAGATTCTACGTGGCATTTTACATTGCAAACCACTCTTGTCATATTGTCAATCTGGTGAATTGCTTTTTGGCACTAAAGGGCAGGTGGAAGATGGTGGAAGGAGTCAAAGACAGATGTTTATCCTTTAGAAAATCCAAGCACAAGACAGGAAGCAACTGCACCGATGAGAATATGCCACTTCCATTCCACCACGGTGTCATTTATTTACAGTAATTACAGGAAGGTGTCGTGGTTAATTTGACTAGGATACACTAATGTTTAACAATGATACATGTAGCAGCTTTAAGCTGCAGGTTTGTCTCAGGGCATGGACAGAGCTAGTGCCTTGTAAGGGAATTGGAATCGAGAGCTGTGCTGAATGTGACAGACATGCTCCATGTCAGCCCTCTGTTCACCTCCCATTCCCCCCTGGAGGTATGAGGCAGGCAAAGCTGCTCATGCTTCACACACACACACACACACACACACACACAGTACTCAGCCTTAGTTCATAGCACCCCATGCTTTTTGTGTTCAAATGAGACACATCCAAAGGCTGCTAATTTACAAGGAAACGCCGCACCCAGCTCTTTGTCCTGCTTCCATTAAGAGTGTATGAGAAGGTGGCGGGGAAGAAGGAACAGACTTGCAGTCTGATCTGAAAACCACAGCTCTTTCATGCTCAGTCTGACAAAGTAGCACTCTCGCCGCTCAAGCAAATGGAAGATATCACAGGCATTATATTGCTGATGCTCATTAACAGCAGACAGCCAAGAGAAAAATCAATTGGCTCCCTGATACACAGTCGCACGTCTATCTTCAGAAAGGGCAGAAAAACAAATCCTGGCGGAGAGATGTAATTTCAATGTGCCTTTGTTATTTGGTTTAGCCAAGCTAAAGCCAGTATGACAAAAATATGTCTGCGTGCAGAGTAGATACGAAATGCATTGAAAATATTTGTTTGCGCTGGAATGTCTGTCACAAGTAAAGTACTAATGGGAAGGTTGCAGTAATTTATATTGTAATAATCCAATCTGTAGGAACTAAAAAGCATACGGGGGTTTGAGGCTTTGCCGCTGTAACTCTGAGATGCACTGTATAGTAGGCATTGATTTAAGGTTATTTAAAAATGTAATTACACTTCATCGACAATGCAAGAACTGCAGACAATCAGAACCAACAAAATTCTGCAAAACCTCAACAGTTTTGTTGACACCAAGTTTTCACAGTACAATAACAGTTTATATAATTTCCCTAACATTCAGTATTTTTTAGCATCATGAATGTGTATATCCAATCTCCCCTCTCTATTTTCCACTGTCCTTGCTGTATTTTACTGTAGAACTTCCGATAACTGATCATTGTGTCCAAAGCACTGCATTGCACAGCTTCAGTTTAGTTCCGATTACAGAAGAAGTGTTATCGTTCATGTTGTGGATTCCTCCTGTCCTGTCCAACATGCATCACTTTATGACTTAGTTTGTCTGCAAAACATGATTCACCCCATATTTTCAGCAGCTAGTACAGTATAAGTATATGGGACAGTATCTGTTCTTCACAAACATTTCTTAAGAGGCTTCTTTATTTGGAACACTGCAGCGCACTCTGAATATTATGTAGGTAATCTCAGAATATACTTTTTTCTCCTAACATACACATATCTAAAAATCACACTCTTATATCATTTGCATGAATACAATTTTACACACCTTACCAAAATGTTGTTGATTTGTACTGTATATTTTCATTCATTTTTAATTTCCCTCAATTTCACAACAGGCATTATAGTAGCTCCGACCCTCTCCCCTCTCAAATCCTGTCTGCTTCTATACTGTCTGCTGTCAAATAGAAAAAATGCCAAATGAATCAAATAAAATTGATTAAATACTGATGGTAAAACAGGATTGAGGAAAGGAGAAACAGAAATTAGGTGTCTGTTGTGTCACTTGTCATGCGAATGTTGAAAAAGAATATTTAATTGAGATCCCATAAATGTTAGAGAAAGATCTGAGATCCTTCTACATCTGCACACGAGACCCAACCAAGGACTACCATCGACTCCTCAGAATCCGGAGGAAGAATTGGCAGATGATGGACATAATTCTCCTACATGCACCACTGTACATTGATCCCCATCACCATCAGGGTTTGTCACACATGGTACAAACAAAGTGAATTTTGAATGGAAGTACTGATCATCCATTCATCTACACTGCCGTAAAACTATTTCAACTTGAAAATGTTCTACACTACTTATCAACTGTAACTAAGAGAGCTGGCCTGTATGCAGCAGTAATAAATGGCTGACAGGCAGTGTCTGTTAAACTGCACATTTGGACGGCAGCAGCTTTGGAACTGAAAGGCACCTCCTAAAAGATATTTCTCAGGTGTCCGTCTGAGTAATTCTTTAATTGACCTGTGCTACCTCTCTGTGCACAGCTTTGTCCCAGTGGCTCTGCTCTCTAAATATAATAATTACACCTACGTACAGGATGATAAATGTAGTGATGTGGTGGGAGTAAACCCTGAAGCAGTGAGTGGTCTTGTTAAATGGATCTCAGGCAAAGCACAGGGACACCCTCTAACCAGGACATTAGGGCTTTTTACTTCATTATTTCTCAGTAGAACTTTTGTAAAAATACAAAAGCGGTCATATTTTACCACAATACCAGATGCAAACCCAATGACAGTGGTTCTCTCTCTTTCTACTGTCTCACTGCAAGAGAACTTTGAAGCGGAACTCCGAATGAGGTCTTTTCAAATTTAAGCCCAGCAAAGGGAAAATAAACTTGTGTCAAGTCACTTAAAAAACACGTTTGATTTTCTAAGAAAAATTATAAAGACAAAAAATGTTTGTTTTTTTTAAATCAAAGATTTGGTTATAAGACAGGTACAATATGTCTTAGGTTTCAATAAGATCTGCAGGAACTGTAGGCTTCTGTCTTTATCTATCATCATCACAAGTTCTGTTTTTCATGTGGGACCATTGCACAAGTGAAGTGGCATTGTCCTTTGTTTTTTTTGTTTTTTTTATAAAACTCAGCTGTTTAATATTTTGTTGACAGGCCATGTGCTGCATGTGGGCGGAAAGGCACACTGGTGGGCGTGTCACCACCAATCTAGCAAGACTTGCAATTTGGTGTCAAGATTAACTGTGTTTTATGGCATCCACCCCCCACCTTCTCAGACCTAAGGCTTAATTCACAATTTTTAATGCCAGCTTTTCTGTAATTGTGCCAGCAACAAAACCTGACCGCACAGTGGTAGATCTAAAAGTGCCCCAAATCGTTATGGAATTAACCTCTGTATGTCCTCTTGTGCATACTTTTGAATAAAAGATACAAATTGTGAAATCACTAAATATTAGATTACATTTCTACAGGGCTCTCACATACTCATGCATGGATCACAAGTACGTCAGGTTTTTTTTGTGTGTGTGTGTGTGTGTGTGTGTGAGAAATGTGTCAAAAGTGAAAGAAAATAATCTCATGTTGTCAACGCAAGGCTCACCATGTTCTCTATGAGTGGTGAAGGGGCAATCAAATATACCTCTCCAACATAACACACACTTTTATTCATGTTTTTCTTGTCTGTTTCATTTTTCTTCCACCGACCTCTACCAGGAGACACATCTTACACAGGCAGTGTGGTGAAAGCAGCAGATCAGAAGCAGCAGCAGAAGCTTTAGTCGGCCGTCAGTCTACACATGATGCATTCAGGTGCAGTACTCATTGTATGTCATCGGTGTTTTAGTGACATGCAATTACTGTAGTTTCATGTGTAAAATGGAGAAAAATTGACTTGAAGCGTAAAAGTACGTACGAGTTGAAGCTACAAGAGAGAAACTTGAGCCACTGCATAGCCTGTGTAGACATTTTTATTGATTAAAAGAAGCATTCTTTTCTGTCAGACACACATGAGATAGACTGAAAAGCGCAGCTGAAATATCTCCTGTGTAGACAAGCTTTAAGGGGCTCACTATTCTTCAGATGTGCTTGTCAGATCATCGAACAGCTCTCTGACGTTGGATTTGGGGCGGATGATAATGTACTTTCTGTACCTTTCTGAAACCAACAGACGGACAAGCACACCTTTAAAGGAATAGTACAACACTTTGGGAAATACACTATTACACTTTCTTGCTGAGATTTAGATGAGAAGACTGATACTGCTGTCTGATAAATAAGGGGAGTTTTAAGGGGAGTTATGTGCTGGACTATTTCTTGGCCACAAGCAGTGACTTCCTAGAGTCTTGTCGTCCCCATAAGGTCGCTCGGAATCCAGCGAAGACTTCAGAAAGTTACAGCTGTGTGACTTAGTGTTAATCATCAAAATAAGCATACATCCCTAATTTTCAGAGTATTCCTTTAAGTCACTCATTCTCTGATCGCCTGTTTTCCATCCATCCATTTTACTATGGCTAACCCAGGTCCATGTTGCTAAGCAGGGTAGACGTCCTTCTGGGGGATCCCTAGGCATTCCCTGGTCACTTGGGATATAATCCCTCCAGCATGAAATGAGTCTGTCCCAGGGTTTACTCCCAGTTAGATGCGGTTGTCCTCGGAGCTCCTTCTGGATGTCAGTGTTCCTCACCCTGTCTCTAAGGGTGAGCCTACACACCCTGCAAGGGAAACTCATTGTAGCCACTTGTATCTGTGATCATATTCTTCTGGTCACTACCTAGAATTCATGACCATTGTTGAGGTTTTGGATATAGATCGACTGGTAAGTGTTTACCACAACAGTTCGTTGGACCAAAATACATTTCCAGCTTAGTGTGGATGAAATCCCAAAATAGGGAGAAAAGGGCACATTTTCTAATTTATCTTCATTAGTGTAGAATATGGCTACAATCAGAAGCATAGGATTACAATATAAAAATTCAAGCACTTATCTGTAAGATACATGTTCCTGTACCCCCAGTAACAATGCCCAAGACATGTATCTTTAAACAGCCTTGTGGAGAAAGCTGTGAGAGAAAAAGTCATTCTTGTACATTTTTATATAACACTGAAGACAGGGAGCCATAATTAGTACTAATTAGTACTCATTTGCATGTCTGTGATAAGGCACAGCATGGTCGCAGTGTGACTTTAGTGTGAGTTTGGGCCTTTATCTGGGAACATGGTGCCTCATTTGTGCTTTGGCAGTCAGTCTCAGCTTTAATTTGATCAAACGTGTGTATGAGTGAGTTATAAGTTTCATGTCATATGGGAAATATAGTGTGTACAAGCTTCTTTGGTAACAAATAATTTACTTAAATAGTAGAATTTAACATTAAATTCACCTCGGGTCACCACCCTTAAAGAAGGGAAACGTGATAGCCAATTAATAACACACTCAGTAACACAGAGAACTTGGTGGACCCAAAAGCACGACCAGCAAAGAAAAGGTGTGGAGAAGATAGTTCTTTACTTTCAAAAAAGCAACACGAGCACAGGACACTGGTCACCAGATAACAGGTCCGAGGAGGAACAGGCAAGCGGATGGTCGTAGGAGCAGGCGAGGTCATGCACAGGTAAGTCACAGGGATTGGGTACAGGTCACCGGGTAACAGGTCTGAGGAGGAGCAGGCAGACGGATAGTCCTAGGAGCAAGCGAGGTCATTCACAGGTAAGTCACAAGGATAAAGAATACTGCTAGAACGTTTCACTCACCACATCTATTTATGTCACCTGCTGGGATTGAAGGACTGATTACTAATAAGCCGCAGGTGGCTCATTCAAACTGGCGGGAAACAGGCAGGAGCTGAGAGAACAGGAAAACCAGGGAGCAGAGGTCAAGGCCCTGAGCTGGGCGTAACAATTAATTCATAAATTAGTCAGTCTCATAAATCTAAATATACTAACATCAATTTGGAATTGTACAACATTAAATAGACCAGAATGTATATCCACAAGCATTTATTTATCAAATAATAATCTAACTAAACATGTAACTAAAGACAAAAGGAGTGTGTGTGCGTGTGTGCAAGCGAGAGAGAGAGTGTGTGTGTGTGTGTGTGTGCGCGCGCGCATGTCGGTGTGCGCCAGGAAGAATGTGTGTGTTTCTTTGTTCTGCCTGTGTGTTAGGCGCGTGCACGGGTAAAAAAACACGTCGTAGGCCAGGAACAAAAGAGCACGTGAAGCGGGAGCTTTAAATGTCCTCTCCGCGTGTGTGGAGGCCAATTCCAAATGTGTGTGTATGTGATCAGTGTAGGATAATGGTGCCAGGTTAGGAAAGAGGATGGTTAGTTTGCATGCAAGACCCTGTGTGTAAAGCATTACTAACATCAACTTAGCTCTGTGGCGGAGCTAATAACCTAAGCAGATCAGTAAATAAACAAAATCAATACACGTAACGTCACAGTACATTGATAAAGTTTAACAGTCTTGTGCTTAGCCGTGAACCGTTGCTATGCTAGCTAGATATGCCCAGTTAGTTACCAGTTCATGAGAGGAATTCCTTGGTGTTGCTGCCGTGTTAGCTGGCGATTCCATCGGTTGTGGATTCGAACCAGGCTGGAGAAAGTTGCGGTTCCGACGTGGAAAGCAGTCCTTGCTGTGCAGTGTTCTGATGGTGCAGGTCGGAGGAAACCGGTCACTCCTTTGTTCTCTTTGCAAAGTTAGCAGCTCGGCGCTAACATGCTTCGTTGCTCTTAAAGTTAACTTAGCAGGCAGACTTTGTGTCATAGTCGCTAGCGCTAAATAAACTTGTTTACCCTAGGTTAGCGGTGTGCTACCAGGGATGTTATGCAGGCTCTTGCGTCACTGCCGTAAGAAGAGAGTTCAGTGTTTCTGCTCCATGAAGACCACATGAGGAGAGGACCTCCATCGAGGTCCGAGAGGTAAGAGAGGTAAGAGAGTGAGAGAGCGAACAAAAGAGGAGCTGGAGTTTTGTTTGACCTGGTCAGGGACGTCATCCAGAAGACGTCAGGTTACAGTTACAGGAAGTGATTGGAGGAGAGGGACAACTGTAAGCGTAACACTTAAATTTCAAAATAAAAGTTCAATTTACATCACACAATGAACAAATTCATCTGTGGAGTTCCTGTGGTCCCTATAGCAGTATACCATAAATTCTGAAATAGTGGTCGGGGCCTTTCTTTACCTCAACTGCAGAGGGTACCAAGCCTTTATTTGAAGCAGGCCTTTATTTTTAATTTCCTCTAAAGCCCTGTAGCATTTCAGTGGACACAATCCCTTCATTTACTACCAAGGCTTGTATTGTGAAACATTTACAGGACTGTGTTGTGGTTGTGACTTGCAAGGTTCAAATGTAGTTATTGCCATGTTGTGGAACTTGTGTGTCACTACAAAATACAGTTTGGCTGGGCCATTAACACACATTTCGACAGTAGAAAATTCAATTCAGTTTTATTTATATAGCACCATATCATAAAGTTATCTCAGGGCACTTTTTCAGAGCAGGTCTAGACCGTACTCTTTATATTTACAGAGACCCAACAATTCCCAACAATAATACTTACAGTATTACAGTAGTACAATACAGAGTGTTGAAAATAGCACGATTACATTGTTGGATTTATTAAATTAAAGTGCT
The DNA here is from genome assembly GCA_002120245.1 of Maccullochella peelii. Classification (NCBI taxonomy): domain Eukaryota; kingdom Metazoa; phylum Chordata; class Actinopteri; order Centrarchiformes; family Percichthyidae; genus Maccullochella; species Maccullochella peelii. The sequence goes on from LKNJ01002554.1 coordinate 28,901, forward strand.
GGAAATGTACATTATGCTTAGTTGGTTGTATGACAGGAACTGGGAGAATATCCACACATAACCCAATAAATCATTTCTATGGGCTGTTCTCCTAACCTACAGTACCTTATGATTGGATGCCATCCTTATTATCTACCGAGTGAGTTTATCGGTCATTCTCACAGCGATGTACATTCTACCACATGCTGACACCAACCAAGCCCTGGATTAACTGTATGGAGTTATTGACAGTTATCGACTAAGACCACACAGCCAGAGGCTGCTTTTATTGTGGCCAGGGATTTCAATAACACCAACCTGAGCAAAGTCCTGCCAAGATACCATCCACACATCAGCTGTCCTGGTTCCAACACTCCACACATCAGCTGCAGGGTGCTAACACTCTCAACCATGTTTACACTCCTTTCCGGGAAGGCTATAAGGCCCTCTCTTGTCCCCCTTCGGCAAATCAGATCACGTCTCAGTTCTGCTTCTGCCTGCCTATAGGCAGAAACTCAAGCAAGTCACACCAATGGCCCATTCAGCGCTGGTCCGACCAAGACTCAGCCCTATGTCACTGTCTTAGCACTACAGAGTGGTATGTGTTTCATGACAACAACATAACACATACACGGACACGGTCATTGGCTACATCGGCAAATGCAAAGATGTATACAGGAAGTACAGGTATGCACTCCGGAGAGCTATTAGCAGTGCAAAGAAAAAATACAGGGACACAGTAGAGTCTAACTACCAGGGCTTCAACACCAGAACCATGTGGTCTGGACTAAGAACAATCGCAGACTACAAGAGGAAAACCAGCAATGCTGAAATAATGTCTGTATTTCTCCCAAATGAACTGAACATCTTATAGGCACTCTTTGAGAACAACTTCCTGGCTGAGGAGGTACAGAAGGCCCAGAACCCCTGTCCACTAGTAATATCCAGGGCAGATGTGTGCAGATCCTTCAAAAGGATTAATCCACACAGTTGTGTGCAGATCAACTGACAGATATCTTCAGAGACATTTTCAACATCTCACTGCTCCAGTATATAGATCACCATTGTCCCAGTCCCCATAAAGTTCCCAAAATGAGTGCTTAGCCCTCTCCTGTACTGTTCACTGTTCCTATTCATGCACAACTGTGTGGCCACCCACAGCTACAATACCATCATTCATTTTGCTGACAACCCAACTGTCGATAACACGGCCTACAGAGAGAAGGTCAGAGCCCTGACATCTTGGTACCAGGACAACAACCTCCATCTCAACGTCAGCAAAACAAAGAAGCTGATTGTGAACTAAAGGAAGCGATAGGAAGTAACTGCACAGCACATCACCAGGATGGAGCTGCCACCCATGGGGGACCTCTGCATGGTGCAGGAAAAAGGCCAAGAGGCTCATCAGAAACACCAATCTCCCCAGCCACACACTACGGTACCGCAGAATCCTGTCCTGCGTCACCAGGCTCAGGGACAGCTTCATCCCGCAGACCATAAGACTGTTGAACTCTTGAGCTTGTCACTACGACACTGATACATGGATGTCACTTTACACTTATATACTTTATACACTTTATACTACTGCCATATTTGTTCTTCTATACATATTGGTTACTTACTGTTTACAACCTGTTTATAACTCAGCATATACTGTATATTTATTACTACCTGTTTATACCTGTACACAGCCCAGTGTACTTCTCCATCAGAGAATATATTTTTATATACATACCTGTCTACAATCTTGTTCTCATTATGTATATGCATACTACATTACTGCATAACCTGTTTACATTACAGTTTATACATTTTACTATTACTCACCAGGCTACCACAGTATTCTATTTTAATGATATATATATATATATATTATATATATTACACAGACACAAAATAATGTAAACAGTTAAGGATAAGCTCCTTGGCCTGTTAAATCCATTCATTTTGTTTCAGTTTTGGAAAGGTAATAATAAAAGACACAACCCTCCAAACTCTATACCAATTATCTCTTTCACTCCAGCCCTGTGTACACTCCTTCAACATGGTGGAAAATCCAAGGCTTGACAGACGTGCCATCCCTAGTTATGGTTGCTGAGCTATGATTGGACTATTGCTATTCTGGGGAGGGGTTTAGTTAACAGTTAATTCTGTCCAATGTGGATGCAATTTAAGGCTTAGTCTGCAAGGCCATGTCAATTTACAGAACGTCAAGATATAGCCTGTATTAAAACACTCCCACATGCCTGTACTTTAACAACAAACTAACATATAGACCCAAATGGTTTAGAAAATAAATGATGGCAGGCACTCACACTCAGCCATACTGTAAAGGTGTGACAAACCAATGAAAGGTGAGCTGTACAGTTTGTACAGAGTCCAATTAAGTCCAAAAATATCACGTCTATAGTATGGCCTGTGTCGGCCTGCCATTATCATTATTATTATTATCACTATCACTTTGGCCTAATGTTAGTGTGTAGTTAAAGCCTTGCTGTATCAACATGTCATGTCAAACCGTAAAAACTGTATTATTTAGTATGTCTTCCAAAACTGACTGAAATGTTTTATAAAAGTAGTGTCCGTAATTGTTCAGTGTGTTCATCCATCTTTTTCAGAGGTTTGCCAAAGAGCTGAATTCTGGACTACAGATGTTAGATCACTTTTTTATATGCCTGCTGCAGAGCTGTGCTGAAGCAACAATTTTATTAAAGTACACAGCTACTGGAGTTACTGAATAGAAAACAAGACTAAAATAATGGCATCTTTTTCATCCATTCACAGCTGTTTTCTGCTGCCGTCTGAGTTAACGTTTGCTGTACTTTTGCACATGACGTAATGAAGAGACTATTGGGATTGCAGGATCCAGTGGTTTTGAAGCTTGACCCATGGGGTCTGAAAGTCAGGATATCTGGCCCTCTGCTGCTTCGACTTTGACCTTTCTTGTCTCTTGTTAGTACCACAATTTTATGAGAGTGCAAGACTAAGTCACTGGAGTACACATTTAAATTGCTATGTGCTATGAATTCTTAAGTCTTTCTAGGGTCTGATTTGTAGAAAATAAAATGTTCACCTCACCCAGTGTGACAATTATTCCCATACTTCGTGAAATGCAGAAGTACAATAGACAACACACCTGCTTGCAGTATATTGAGGACAGCTTGGAGGCTAATGGAGGCTCGGTCATATTCTGTCTTGTTGATCCCAGCATCAAGGCTTTTGAACCTCATCTCTATTTGTTCAGGAAGGTTGACTGAGCAGCTGATGGAGCCTGAAGTTGACTGCTCTATTTCACACAGTTCAGACATATTCACACTTCAACAGTACTCTACTGAGGCTATATAGGGCACACACATTCTCATAAACACACACACACACGCAGGCAAACAAAAACAGGGCAACACAAATGATGAAGTTTACCCAAAGTGGTAGAAAATCCAACATGGCATGCATTCTTTCTTCCAATATCAAAAACCTCATATTTCACAGAACTTTTTAGCCAATTGTGTCATTTTTCAGGGCCTTTTCCATGACTGAAATGTTGTCCTTCTTCTAAATTCTGGTTTACGTGCAGATGAACAGGCAGTTAGCCGTCAGTGGTGGATGAAGTATTACAATCCTTTAGTAAAAGTACCAATAAAACAATGTAAAAATACTCCATTATAAGTAAAAGTTCTACCTTCAGACTTCTACTAAAAGTACAGATGTTTTATCAGCAAAATGTACTAAGTATTTATTCTGCAGAAAAAATGTCTCCTGTGGCATTAATTATTAGATATGACATTATTAGGCTGTTAATACTGATGCATCAATGCGTAAGTTATGTTTTGCTGTTGTAGCTGCTTGAGGTGGAGCTAGTTTTAATTACTTTATATACAGTTAGGGAGTTTTGTCCAGTGGTTCCCAGTCTAGGGGCCAGGCCTCTCTAAAGGATCACAAAATAATTCTGAGGTGTAGTGAGAGCTGTTAAAAACTGAGGTAAAAAGTATAATATTTCTGTAACGTAATGGAGTACACTTCTACACCCAGGAGATAACCACACGGGCTCTTCAGGTTCATCCAAATTATCCATCTCCAAACATGACTTTGAGCCAAAATTACACTGGGCACGTCTCCGGCTCAATACAGTCGTATTTGTATCATCGTACTTGTATCACATGACCTGCATACTGTGCGCTGATTCGCTGAATGGATTTATTGGGTTCAAGAACAGCACTGGCGTTAAAAGGTTTCTGTTGTTAAACATGGACTAACAATGCATCGTCAATGGGCAATTTTGTGACAAAACGGGGTTAACATTAACATTTGTTTATTTTTTATTGTTTTTTGGAAATGAACTCTTCAAGTGTAAAGTAGCAGAAAATGAAAATACTCAATACTGTACCTGAAAATTCTACTTAAGTACAGTGCTTGAGTAAATTAGTTATTTCCCACTATTGTTAGCAAGCAAGTTGCTCTGGAAGTAGGTCCCTTTGCAGTTAAGTACAATATTACAATATTAGTACAATGCTTGCCCGATTTATTTGTTATCTATTTTTTTTTTTTTTTTGCGTTCAGCATATCTCTTTTACAAATAAGTTAAAAGTTAACTCCCAAGGTGCATCTCAGATTCTGGGTCAATTTTGGATCAATTTGGTACTATAGCACAGTGTTTTGTTCCCAACTGCATCAACTGAACATTTTGAATTCACTACAGTTCTCATTTGCACCTCTGATGGGCTTCCTCATAGCAATGGAGGCTGAGGCTCATTGGTTTTTAACTGTGCTAGCAGCGTGACTCTGGGGATATTTCTGTTGGCTGGTTAATCAGTCAATCGTCAGTCAACCACTTAAATATCTCAACAACTATTGGATGGATTGCAATTACATCTGGTGCAGACATTCCCCAGTGATCCTCTGACTTTTCATTTAGTGCCACCAGCACCGTCGCAAGTGTTCACTTATCCATTCAAATATCTCTGGATTGGCACACATTTTTGCACAATCTGCAGCTTATAGCAATTCACTTTCATACTGTGGATGAATTCAGCAACTATGAGGCAGTGTTTTGTTCTCAATTGCAATAATGAAGCGTTTTGCATCTCTGACTGGCTTCTTCTTCATATAGTAATAGAAGCTGAGGCTGAGCCTGGTTATTATTCTAACCAAACACTGAAGCTGCTGAGTTCAATGACTTAGCTTCATCCACAGAGGAGGTATTAATCAGTGAAAACAGTGGATTGAAAAGTGGAAGGGGAAAGCTGCAGACTGATGGGCACATTATCACAAATCACGGAGTTAAAATGACACGTTGGATAGACCTAGCGGTTTTTGTCATCTTTCTTGCCACCTTGAGTAGTGCCTGGTTTCTCTCATCATCATGTGCTCTTCCTCCCTCCTCCCTCTCCTTCTTTATTCGTCTTATCCTTAATTACCTCCGCCATTCTCTCCTCCCACCTTTCCAGTCTGCTTCCCTTCCTCTTTCTCATTGTGTCTTTGTCCTTTATTCCCCCCCCCCGTCTCTCTCCTTTCTTCCTTCATCTCTCTGACTCTCAGTGATCAGGGGAGGTCAAGAACGTTACATAGAAGTGAAGAGGAGATAATCCTACATATTAAAGCCTGTAAAGGCTGCTAAAGCCAGATCAAATAGTGAGGCATTCACACCCAGAGAGGCATGGCCGACTGCCGCTGATCCTTATCACAGACGGGCTGAAAAGATGGGCACACTACTTGCAGAGCCTTTGTCAATCACAATGAGACAGCTCAGTTCTCCCATACAGAGCATTGTGGCTGAATTACATTTTATCAGATAGCTGGTCTCAGTGCTGTTAATGAGTGTTTACAAGTTGCGTCCACATTTTGACATGTGAATTAAGCTAAAATGTTTGGGGGAAGGACATGTCACGACTCCAGCCAGTCATCAGTCATGTTTCACTTTTCCTGCTCTGTTTCTCATGTCATGTCAACTCTCCTGTTATTGCAGATCCAGCCACTCCCTCCTGCCCAGCAATTACCCCTTTCTGCCAATAACCTCGCCTGAGCTTCCCCGCCCATCTCCTCACCTGCATACCATTCCCTCATTAGTCCCCCAGTACTTATTACGGTCCAGTTTCACTGCTAGATTGTCTCGTATATTTCACCTAGCTTTCCAGCAATCTGAGTTCCCGCCTGCCATTGTTTGACCACCCAGCCTCGTCTGATTTGTTTGTCTGACAGACTGGTTCAGACTGGACTCTTCTGGTTTTGACCCTTGCCGGCCTTTGTCTGAACTTTGAGTACATCTGAACTGTTCCCTGATCTTGACTGCATTCTGTGCTGTGCTTTTGGTTCTAGTCTACCTCAAGTCATTACACATACAGAGACTTCTCAGGTTCAAACAATATAGGTTTCTGATGACCAACAACAATGCCAATATTGTAAAACTGCTGAAACTGAATTCTGTAATTAAATGAAACCTTTTCAAAAGAAAATGCTCTAAAACACTACATATTCAATATTTCTCCACATTTATTATTTGTGAGGGTGGAAAAACCTCTAAAACTGAGTTTAGGGCATTGTCCAAAAAAGGGTCTTGACCCCCTCAGTCACCTAGGACCCACCCCTGACTGTGAACATGCAACCTCTAGCATGGATATCAGCACTGAAACCATCCCATTTAGACTAAACAATACAATTACTATGTGGTTATGCTCCTCCTTTACTTGTGAAAAGTCTTTAAAGTCCAATAAATATGAAAATGTTGCGCACCCTCTACGGCCACCCATCGCACAGTTTCTGTCTGCCTGGGCATGTCCGGTAACCACCACAAAACAATGCACCCACCTTACCTTCATTTTGAGTTATCCCTGGCTCACACAGACTGGTCTTCTGATTTCATTCTGCAGTGGGGCCGTCATTGTCATGCTGTGTGCGTCAGCTCTGCCTTATCTGTCACTCTGAGTAACTCTTCCCCCTCTCATTTCCCAGACCTCTCAGGGGTCCCCTTGGAGTATCTGGACCTGAAGGTTGTTTTCAATAAGGCGTTTGCCACCTAACTGCCTCCCCTTACAACTGCGCCACCGACCTCCTCCCAGCTCTCCACCCACTTTTTTTGAAGAAAAAGGACAAGACCCTTCTGCCCTGCATTGACTGTCGAGGTCTCAATGACATCACAGTCAAAAACAGGTAGCCTCTTCCAAACGCATATCCCGTTATGCATATCAGGGAGGGGGATGAGTGGAAAACTACTCAGAGACCTGCTCAATTCCTGTGCAGAGCAGTCATGGACTGGCCCATCCCCTCCTCTCGCAAGGATATACAGTGTTCCCTGGACTTTGCCAACTTCTACCAGCAGTTTATCAAGAAGCTGGTATTAGAGTGGAGGCACTGGTTGAAGGGGGTGGAGCACCTGACCACCAGAACCTGGAGTACATCCACTCCACCAAACAACTAAACTCCCCTGTCAGGCCTGTTGGACGTTGCTTTTCAATCATCCGCCCGGGGGCCAAGAACGTAAAACCTGATGTCCTCTCTCCTCAGTTCCTGTCTGAAAGCTCCCCTGTCCAACCTGAACTGGACTTCCTGTATCTGATAATAACACTGTCATTCTTACTGTTGTTGACTGGTTTTCCATGTCTGCTCACTCAAACCCTTGCCCAAATTACCTGCTGCCTGCTGAGCTTATGTTAAACCATGTGTTTTGCCTGTACAGTTCTCCCAGGGGTATCAACCTCCCCCCTTTCCTGAGCAGGAACAGGAGGCGAGTCTGGTTATCCATGTGTGTGTCTTATTATGTACACCATAACTTACTGAACAAGTGACCAAACAAGACTGTCCTCCCAAGAAGTAGTTCCAGCCTGTTTATGTTCAAGTGACATCACCCTCTAGCGGCCATAGTAATTTTGATGAGAGCAAAGGAGGAAGTCAGGTATCGTAACGGTAATGAGACATCAGACTGTTCGTTTCCTGTTTCCTACCGACAGGCAACATTTTGTTTTTTTAAGCATGACCATGATTGTTCGCTAACCACATGTTTATTATTGTAGCCATGACAATGAAGACATCAGATTTTAACGCTGGAGACCACTGTTCATTTCTTGTTTCCTACCGACAGTAGTCGGTTCCCTAACCTTAACCACCTTTTAGCCATGGCAACGAAGGTTCCCTAACTAACTATTTATTTCATGTCATGAAACCTATTTATTTTTCAACAGTAATTTGTTTTGGAAGGCAAAATATGTGTCATTCTAGAGGGCATGGACAAACAAATTTTGTTGTTTAATTTGGTGAACAAACATGTACCAGGGTAAAGTACATTTTGCAGGCTACTAAGCTAGTTAGCTTAGTCAGTTGTATAGAAGCTGTAAATGTTCAGATCTGCTAGTTTTGATGCACAAAATAAATGTTTTATTTTTTATTTTTATCTTAGAGTCTCAAAAACGGTTGGCTAGACCTGAAAATGCACACACCATTTTGAGCTATTAAACAGGACACCATCACTACATTTTCTTTACAGTAGGAGTGTGTCTCTGCATACATGTGTATTTGCAGACATCACAGTTAGCAGTACAAGAGGAGCAAGAGCTTGTGGGCCCCATAATCACACAGAGAGGCCCCAAAGTCCAGACATTAATCATTTTAAGCAGCCGTGACAGGAAAATCAAAGACTTGGCCCCTATAGCTCTGCTCTGTGTCTCGCTCGCCCCTACGGACGCCAGATGCGCCAACTTACTAACTGTAGACTTCAGAAAGACAATGAGAGAGAGAGACCGAAAGACACAGAGAGAGGCATCATGCAGCAGTTTCTACCAGCCGGGAACATCATTCATCTTTGTCAAGTGTAAATGTACCGTTTGCTAAGCCATCATTAAATGATGATGTGTGCTGCTCTGCCTGACCACACACACACACACACACACACACACACACACACACACACACACAAAATGTAGACTTGCTCACAAACAGTGGTGAAGTCAGTGCTCCTCAATTATTTTTCTGTCAAATATAATTCCATTGCATCTGTGTTAATTACAACATAACTTGAATTAGAATATGATAAACGTTTCTTTTTAATGTTATTCAGACCTAAGCATTAGCAGAAGTGAAAAGGTATCTACTAATTTGTCAGTCAAGATCAGTCATAAAGTGACTTTTAGGTTTTATCATATATATATATATCATTGTCAGATTAATTGTGTAAAATTCACAATTTATATTTTAATTTGATGTTTTCATGCTAAAAAAATCCACATGAAAAAGATAAATGTTCTAATGGTATACATTCACTGGCAAACTGTCACAAGTGCGAGGGGTGTGGTCGTGCCGGGGCTAGCAGTTTGTGATGTGTACAGTACAAAAATGCACAACAATGCAATTAAAAGGATCATGTTATTATTGGGTATGGTAAGGTTAGCGTTATTGCACCTTGGCTTAGTTCAAAACTAAATAAACTACCTTAATCACTTATTTAATGCACCACCCAGTGAATACACTAGGAGTATTTTCACACCTAACCTGATTGGTTACAACGAACGTTGGTGCGTTTGCCTGTTTAGTGCGCTTTGTTTGGGCAGGTGTGAACACAGTAATCACACTCGGGTGCGGACCAAAACAGCCATTCCAAACGAACTCTGGAGCAGTTTGTTTGTGGTGGGAACGTGATCCGACCTTGATCCGACACAACTACGCAGTGTACTCCGCAAGTTTGAGCTAAACAGCTCCTGTAGCCAGGTGTGCTTTGCATTCTGGGATGCGGCAGAGCAGGCAAACTGTTTCTAGTAGCAGCAGCTAGCCGGAGAACGAACCAGCAATGTTTCTCTCACAGAAATATGCAGTAGTTCAGAACACTGTATGTACTTTCTTCTTCTTTGGTTTTACTGGTGGACTACAAACCAACGTCAGTGGTGCATGCTGCCACCTACTGTACCGGAGCGTGTAACATCCCCAGAGACATCTGACCAATAAGAGGAGTGAACGTTCTCACGTGGTTTGTAGTGATGCATTTTAGTTCACTTGGATTTTTCACGGTGTGAAAAGAAACCAAACTAAGGGGAAAACACTCCAAGTTTACAAACTCATCAACTGATTCGGACCAGAGCAAACCAACTATAGGTGTGAAAACACCCTTAATGTTGCGTGGCCAACAGTTGCATGCTGGGTTTGGCTAAATGCTAAAATGCTCACTCTGGATCCTCCAGCTGTGACTTCTACGTTCACTGGTGAACTTCTAACTTCAGTGACATGTGTGAGGCTGTTCTTCTGTTTGTGACAATCCCTGTCGCAGAACGCTCATTCAGCTCAAAACTTTGGAAAACTTTGTGGCGCCATATCACTTTTCATTTATTGTCAGTCATTTTTGTTTAATGTGTCTGAGTTTTGTCCTCTTTTCTGGTTAATTCTAGTAAGCGTACACTGAGGAAGGATGCTGAGGATCAGTTATCCCCCCTTGTTTTTTAAATGTATCACAGTAAGCTTTTCTCAGAGTACAACTGACCTATTACAGTACATTCTTACACCAGTACTTTTACTTGAGTACTCCAGTACACTGTCTCTCCCTCACTGCGTTGTAAAAGTTGTAGTCAAATAAATATTTCAGCAGTGAGCAAGAGTGTGCGGCAGTTCTTCTCATTGTTTTCAAGTTGCGCCTTTCTCCGACGCACCTCTCACACATTCAGGGGTGTAGAGATTTTTTTTCTGCTTTTACTTGAGTAAAATTATTTTCAAGTAACAGTACTTTTACTTGAGTATAGTATTCAACTACTCTTTCCATCCCTGTGTACTTCCACTGTCAGTGTAAATGTGTTCAGTTCAACTCTGCCACCACAGTAATGGCAGCATCTAGAGAGACACATAAATCAGCTGACTAATTATACTTTGAACTGAAGCTAACCATTTTCCAAACCATGCTGCTGCATTTTAAAATTTCTATATATTTTTATATTATATAAGTTACAAGCATCCACTAGTTTCCATTCATTTTTGTATGTAAATCAATTGGCAGACACTTCCTTAAGTGGTGTAATTCATGACAGTGAAGTCTGCATTCATTTTTCACATTACTGTTATGAGGAAATGCTGTAAAGACTTTTAGCAATTAGCAACAATTAGCATTTTAACTGCATTACCATTGACAACACTGACAAAAGCCTATGTAGGCTTGTTTTGCACTATGAATTACACAACACAAGCAAGTTTCAAGTGTGTGCCAATCAATTTTCAGATGATACAGAAATGAATAAAAACCAATGTCTTTTTAATAATTTTTAGAATCTCATCATTCTTAAAATAAAAAAAGTTGGCTTTTCTTAAACTTGCAAAAACACTGGTATCGTCATTCAACACCTAAAACCCTCTAAACGCCTTTGGATAAGGTAAAAAATACTGTTTGCTGTAACAAGGCTGTATTCTTAGAGTTGTACATAGTAGAGATCCAAGTTTTTCACCTAAAAACAGTGATTTCTATTTGCACTTGAACTTAAAACCTCATCCAGTCACACAAACACAAGACTGACTTAAATACAACAGCTCACACCTAAACACATAATTAAAAAGTATACTTAACACACTGCCTGGCAACAAACTCAAACTTTCTGTTCCAACGAAGGCCGTAAGGCTGTGTATTTAAAGAATGCTTTCGTCTTCCTGCTGCATTGTGTCTGTACATGAACTGATAATAATGCAGTGACTCACTGCAACCCTTTTTGTCTCTCCTTGTGGTGAGGTGTTGGTGGCTCAGTCCAATAAGCAGCAGTATGTGAGTGTCAAACACACAGAAGAAGAAAAGCAAAGTACAAGAAGTCTTCAGTAGACAGTTGACCTTTGTGAGTTGTGTTTGTAGTGTGATTTCCCAGATGACAGAAAAACTACAGCCCTACAAAAAATGTCAGAAAATATAGCCTACTCTCAGTGTTGTCACGCAGTACATGCACAGGGTTTCCATCCTGTGAGTGCATAGACTGGAGGGCTAAGTGGCAGTAAGACATTTCAATTAATGAAATGACAGCGAGCATCATATCATTCAAAGATATACATTTTGAAGAATCTAAAAGTGAACTTCCATAATCTTGTCAGGAACACAGTATTTGTGGGAACTCAACCAAGTTTTCTTTTCGTACTGAATTAAGACATAGCTAATGACACTTTCTTCTAACTTCTAAAACTAAACTTACTAAACTTACTTGACGGTTGTAGTTATTCGTTTCTTTGCAAGTAGATTATTATTATTAGTAGTAGTAATAGTAGTAGTAGTACATATTTTGCATGAAAAACATGATAAACTCAAAGTGTGATGCAGTACTATAGATTAAACTATTCAATAGTATATAACATAGTTCAAGCCCAATTATCACAGAGAATTAATGAGCTGAAAGCAACACTTGAAAGCACCAGTTATCACAAGGATGGTCTCATTTTTCAAAAAACAAAATGTTATAATATCAGAATAACTTGACACTTACTATCATCATATACACAAATATTACTCATATGTGCTTTCCTCCATGTGTGCATTTGCAATTAAAGGAAATTGCTGCTTACACTTGAATGCATCCATCGTGTAGTGCCTATAAGTGATATTTTTCATAATGAGGGTTATTATTTTTCATGTTTGAGTACATTTTGCTGCTAATACGTGAAATACTGAAGACATAACTTTAACTCTTAAGGGGGTATTTTCCCATTATGATATTCCTAATTAAAGGCTCTGAATACGTCTTCCAGCATTGATCTTATCCACCTTATTAGAACATTGATTGAATCACATCTGGTATTAAATAAAAGTATAGCATACTATTTAGAGTTTACATTGAGCAAAATAATGATTTTCTATACAAACTGCTGTCTATTGAATAAATGTCTTTGAGTGTGTGTCTGTTTCTATTGCAGATTGTGCAGATAGCAGCAGTGACAGTGATAGCTGGTGCTAATCCTTTCTCTGAGCACCTGGCTGGCTGCGATACAAAGCCAACACACCTCCAGTCCATTCCATCTGACCAACAAACATCCAGCGTCTGGATAAAACCTCTTTGACAGCTGGTACTTATCTGCCAACTCTTTATACTAACACCTCCCCCCGCTCTTTATCACCTGCTTATAGGGCTTTGTCTGCATCACTCGTTATCGCATTCTCTTACTCTCTTTTCTTGTATGCTGAGTGTCGGGGGGACCATGGAAAACTGTAATGGCTCAGAGAAACAACACACTTGAACCCAAATCGGAAGATAAAGGTTCACGTTTACTGAATCAAAAGGCAGGCAATAGTCATGACCAGGAAGGCAGTCAAAGCAGGCAGACTTATCCAAAAGGGGTTAGGCAGAGAATCATCAATCCAAGAGTCAGGCAGGCAAAACAAAGGCTGGAAAACTAGGGCGGATGCAAATTAGACAATCTGGCAGGAAATTAGTGGAAAGGGCTGGTATATACAATACAATGCTGATGAAATGAGAAACGGGTGAGCAGGTGGGTGGGGAAGGTCAGGTGATGGGGATGGGGGGAAAAGGGTTACGGCAGGGCAGGAGGGAGTGGCTGGATCTGAAATGACAGCGTTAGTAGATGGCTGGGAAAACAAAGAGCAGACAACAGAGTGAATACTAGGGGTTGGCTAAAGTTGTGACAGAGACACAATAATTGTCTAGTTTTGAGGTGGACTTGATATTTGAGTACCCAGAGCAGCATCCGGGTGTGATATCACAACGAGAAAATCTGCATTTAATTTTGCTTTCGTTTTCAGACTGTTGTTGCCCTGGGTTTCGCCTCTCCATCCACATAGAGGCTACTGCCTTACCCTACTAATCAGGGCTGGAAATACTCCTCCGCATGTTTTTCGGGTTAAAAAAGAATCTATACTTTAATTTGCAGTCAATATTCACCATCAATCAAAGACAAGGCAGAGGAGGACAGGGCTCAGCAAAGATACAAATACAATATATGTTTATATGAGTAAGAGGTCTCTGTAATGATGGACAAAGGCCCCAGATCCCCAACAACCCCAAGTTCACGGTGTATGACACGCCTTTTGGTAATTTGATTAATTATAAATTTGTTAGGGGATTTGCAGTACTAAAGTAAAATATAAACTATGGCTGCTCCTGCATTATTTATTTATTTATTATTTTGTGGCCCTGTCTTTTAGACCAGTGGTTTTCAACCTTTTTTATCTGACGTACCACCACAAGCCTTTCAGATGAGCTCAAGTACCCCTTCATTAACACCAGCCCGTCATGTTCCAAATGTGTTCATTTCTCTGCTGACTTGCAGACTAGTTTTCATAAACTCTCATTTGCAGCAGGTGGTGTTCATGTGTTACAACTGACTTTGGTGAGTGGGAGGCCTGTCCTCTGTCGGCTTATTGTAGCTGGTAGTTTACTGGTTATTGTGACAATAAATACACAAAAGGTCAGCATCACACCAATTTGTAATATGTTCATTTTCCCCAGCCCTGTAACAAAAGAGAACCAAAAATAGGAGTACCCAATAAAGTGTACACTAAAGTTTATATATATATATATGATTATTACAGGTAAAATATTGCATTTAACCGACTGAAAACTTTGAAATTTGTGAATAAATGTTCCTTGTGTCATTATGAGTTTAGGTAAGAGGCCTTCCATTCATGAGCAGTACATTGATCTATTCTAATTTAAATAATCAATCAAACTGCTCCATTACAGTCCCAGAGAACATGATCAAATCATTTCAACTGTCCTTAGACCACAATATGGCTGAGACTAATGACAAAATTATCAGTGCTGTGTGTGTGTGGAGGAGGGACGCCCTGATGTAGCGTGACACCTGTACAGACACACACACACACACACCATCATACTGTAGTTGTTCTGTTGCTGTTTGAACCAGTGAGAAAGTGTATCTGCTAGAGACTAAACAAATGAGCATCAGAGAATGGGAGATAACAGGGTGTGTGTGTGTGTGTACATGGTCTGATATTAGTAGGTGGTGATGAATGAAGAAGGATATTGTGTTTCAGATTCAGCCATTATTCTTCCTCAGCATCCAGACCTTTTCTTCACTCCTCCTCTCGTTTACTCACACTTCCTCCAGACATTCATGGGAAAATCTTATTCTAATTTCTTACATCTCACTTGGATATGTGTTTTTGTAAAACAAAACAAAACACATAGATTCATTTCACTGATGCAAAGTGATACTTGATCAAATTGTATATGCTTTTTTGTTTATCCTTTTTTTCTTTATGCTCTTGAAAAGAATTGTGTGCTCAAGCAAACAATTTAATCATAAACACATTGGTTGTATAGATATGAATAGTATAGCACTGAAAAAACTGTAGCCCACGCCCACCTGTTGTGTGGGCCTCACCTCAGTCTCACCTTGTGTATAAATTGGATCGGACAATCAGCTGAAGAAAAAGCTGCTGTTGGGAGATATTTAAGGAACCAGTGAGGCCCAGAGCTTAGCGGGCTGGGCCTATACTCATAGAATCTGGAGTTACAGTACGCAACTAATGTTCTATATTGTATCTATACAATAGGCCTATAGGCTTCACCCTCTAAGGCTATCACTAGTGGGTTAAGGGCGAAGTAGGATATAGTCTATGCCACACTGGGTCCATCCGTTACCACAAGCACAAACACACACCCACTTCACAAGATGAAACAATAAGGGTTCCATGCCCAGTCACTGCACCATGTGTAATTGTACATAGAACCCCATATGCACCCCAGAGGCACAGCACAGTAGAATACCTGACATTCTCCATGAGAGATGAAGGCTGGGAACAAAATAAAGCCTACTGCTGTGAGTAAGCGGAGACGAAGGTTACACACTGCAACAGTCCAGCTAGGAGCAGAGTAGGGAAAAGGCAGCTCTCCATCTGCCGATAGGCAAGGGGGAGAGGGAATAAACGAATCACACGATATCAGTCACTCTGACAAGAGACAGTACAAAGCAGATTTTTATCCCGCAGATAAAAACACGTGAAAGAAAGCCGCAGTGCAAATATTAATTAACGTAATAATAATTAGCTAACATTAGCGAGCAAGATATAACGTTACATATCTTATGTTGTTCTTCACGACAAGCAGCCAGTTATGTCAGTCGACTGACAGCTAACGTTCTTAGCTAACGTTAGATTAATGTTAATTATCAATGATAACTTCTGCAGTAGTGTTTTCTGTTTGCTTATGGAGCCAAATCCGGGCCAATAGGTTTGATTGTTTGAAAAAAAAAAAAAAAAATTTAATTGAAAAACTAAAATTTGAAACTTAAAGTTAAATTTTGATCTTGAACTTTGAAAAATAATGTAAACAATGTATTAAAAGTGTAGGAAAATTTTTTTTCCAGTTTAAATATAATTCTGATTCAGTTCTGGAATTCTTTTGAATAAAACGTATTTTAATTTTTCACTGTCACATATATTTAGATATTTGAAGTGTTATTTTTTTTACAGTTTCAAAACTTTTTTTTTCGGTTTCATAGCTAACATTTCAGGTAAAATGTCATGTAAGAATAGTATTAATACTAATCATCCTACATATTATAATGATGGGTATTTTTTGTAACATAGGGATATACATAAAGGGAAAAGACATTTTTTAGGTGGGCAATTAAAAGCAAAAACTTGAGCTGGACACTGTAAGGAGTGCAAAATTCACAAACAGTAGCTAACAGCATAAAGCAGTTAATTTTAGCCCGCTTAATTTTCAGCTTCAGAAAACCCTTCAGTCTAACCCCAAAGGTATTTCCAGCCTGCCCACGCCACTCATCCTCATCTGTCTATCTATCCACCATCGCCCTGGCCTTCTGCCTGCCAACTTCTCCTCGTCTCTCCACCTTCATTTCCCCGTTTCCCTACAATAAATCTTCCTTATCTCACCTTACCTCTGTGTCCTGCATTTGGGTCCACCTTGCAAAACCTCCTTTGAATTTGACCAATATTTGTTTGATGAAAATCTGGTCTCGGTTGTGTTCTAAAAGTACAAATATGATTAGAAACTTTGTTTTCAGTATATGGATCCTAGTGAGGACACATTTAGAACAGGAGTATTTTTATTTATGTATTTACTTACTTTGAAGCCCACAATTTATTGGTGCTAATCTGTGGAATTATACAACTGTTAACCAATAATGATGTTTAGTTTATTCTAGCCTCTGTGATTAGTACAGAGGAAAACATAGCAGTTGCTCAAACAAAAAGAAGATATACAACTTTTCTTGAGAATCTCCTATCCTCTAATGTGTGTCGCTCTGCATTGTTGGAGTTTATTAGACAACTTGAAACTTGTAAAAGTACACAGAAGTGTTGATAAATGGTATAATCAGTTCTGCAATATGTTAATTTTAGAAATGGTTAAATGTCAACCTAGAAAACCTCATCAAAATAAGGCTCATCAGAAAAGAAAAGCTGGGGAATGAAAGGTAAATGACTGAAAGTTTTAAAAGGTATAATGATCCTTTTGAGTAGACAACAATTGAGAGCTAGGCAAACACAATTTATGTTTGATGGGAATTTACAATTCTATAAAAGGAAATTTTGGAGAGGACAGTCATTAAGATTTGATTACTAACAGAACAATAATCCAGATTTGGAAGGAAATCAAAAAATTGGGATCCTGGAGACTGCAGAAAATACCTATGGAAGCCGTCCTAAGTAATGATACTCTTGGAACTAGGGAAGCGTTTGTTCTTAAAAAATGGGAGCAAAATTTGCTCTATTCTATTTTGCTTTGCTTTATTTTAAGGAAATCACATTCCATCTTGTTTTTTGTCTGTCCCCAAAAGGCAACAGTTCATGATGTCAGCAATGTCATATTTAAGAATATTATTAATAGATTCTTTTTAATTAGTTCTCCATAGTGCAATAATGTTAAATGTCAAAGTGGATGGACAGCTAAAAGTGCTGCCAAAGAGTTCCTGCTCTCGGACACTTGTGATTGAACAGCTTGTTCCAATATTTACTGTCTAACACAGACCTCATCAAATCTTTTCATGTCAGAAACCTGGACCGTAGATCCCTAATTCACTATGTTTAGTCCCAGAGACACGTAATGGAAGATTTATAGTTTGCAGTATTAGTACTGGAACAATTGGTCAATTAATCAGTTAGTCGATTGATGGGAAACAAAACAATTCTGATCATTTATCAAGCAAAAATGGCAAACATTTTCTGGTTTCAGCTTTTCAATTATGAGGATTTACTGTTTTTCTCTATATTATGTCATTGTTACTGAGAGACTGAAATACAGTATTATTCACAAAATATACATTTTCAGGAAAACTGCCCTTTGTTCCTTCAGTTGTGTGTGTGTGTGTGTCTGTGTCTTTTTATTTGAGGCTGCATACAGCCCCAACAACCTCTTCAGAAGCTGTGTCCAAATTCTATACTACACATTAACTGCAGTCTGTACTGTCTACTTATTCTAACTATTCTCATCAAATGGTTCTTTATTTATTAATAGCTCTGGTTCATGTAAAAAAGAAAATTCACGAGCAATGCATCTACTTATGTTTGATTGTAATAAGAGACCTTGAGAGACAGATTAATGGAAGTAGTAAAAACACAATATTTGCTCTTGGAATGAATGCGTTAAGAAAAAAAACACCCAGTAGATTAATGCATAATAAAAATAATCATTTGTTGCAGCCCAAAATTTAGGATGATTATTCTTAAACATAATTCTTCAAATAATTTCTACTGAATCTTGACCCGGAAGGCAACACTTTCAATTTACCTACGAGGTCACGAGCTTTGGGTAGTGACCGAAAGAATGAGATTGCGGATACAACCGGCTGAAATGAGTTTCCGCAGTAGGGTGGGGCTTAGCCCTAGAGACAGGATAAAGAACTCAGACATCCAGAGGGAGCTTGGGAGTAGAGCCACTGCTCGTTTGCGTCAAAAGGAGCCAGTTGAGGTGGTTCGCGCAATCTGATCAGGATGCCTCTTGGGCGCCTCCCCTTGGAGGTTTTGCAGACACAGGACCTGGTCGGAGACCCTGAGGTAGACCCAAAACATACTGGAGGGATTATATATGTCCTCTGGCCTGGGAATGCTTCGGGATCCCCCAGGAGGAGCTGGAAAACCTTGCTGGGGAGAGGGACGTCTGGACTACCTGCTTAGCCTGCTGCCACCACGAGCCGGCCCTGGATAAGCAGAAGAAAATGGATGGATGGATTAAAATGAAATTATTCTTACCACTTTAACAGATTTTGGACTTTACTTTTAAGAAGTTCTACTCTAATCTACATGTACATGAATAAGCAGGATATTAAATGCATTTCTTCCACCTCCATTCTGGAGCATGTTTACTCTGGAAAAGAAATCACTCTCTGGGTGCATCCACAAAATGCTGCAGACTCTGAAGAGCAACTCTTCTTCACTCAACCGAGAAAAAGTCAAAAGCCAGTCTGCCAAAGAAAACCCACAATGAAACCAAAGATTTCCTTTCAAGCTGTCTTTTTATACTTCTTGTACAAAAAAAGAGCAACAAATCCTAAACATGTTGCAAAGCACCTCCCCATTTCCAAGTCACACCCAAGTGAACTCACAGCAAGCGACGAGACAAGGATGCATTTGATGAAATTAGCAAGCCGGTGAGCAGATCTGTGGTTGGCTGCCCTCTCAGCCATGGGGAGAAGTAGTCACTGACGCTCTGATCTCCCAATTAGGTATATTTAGGAACGGTAAACATGTAACTAGAGAGATAATGAGCCTGCAGTGTTTAGCCTTTCTGCCCCCCTCTCTCTGTCCACAGGCAGGATGAAGTATAGAGTCTAATTTGGCAGTTAAGTAAATATGAACCGCTGAAGTGTGACAGTACAGTCTGCATGAATAGGCCAGGTCCTGTTGTTGTTGTATGGATGATCTCTCTCCTTCGTTGTCAACCTAATGTTCAAATAATTGTCAGGACAATTTCACAATCAGAGTAATGACTGTGTTTGAATTCCACAAACAGTGAGCCTGGGGCTTTATAAAGGATTTGGTTGCTCCTGATCAACTTTTTCACACATGAATGACAATGAATTGATGCTGGCTCACTGAAAGGCTTCCTGGGACACTTAATGGAACAGAGCCATTGTTAATATTACTTCCACCTATGCTTTTCTTGCTGTGTGTGAAATGTATCCACTATAGAGTGCCCTCAACATTTCCCACAGTTGAAGCGTCCATGGCATGAACAATACTTCCTGCTAATAATCCCGCAATGCGTCACATTTCATAAATGCAAAAATTACAGTCGTGCAAACCCTTGAGTCATCACTGTGATGACTCAAAATTATTCATAAGTGTCTGAAAGCGCAATTTACTGCTCACTATAGAGAAAAATACTGAGTGTCTGTTATGTAGGTGATAGTCAATGAGTGAACAAGGGAGTGATTATGGACACAGAAATATATATGAACCCCACTTGAAAAATGTTTTAAAGTAAGCCTAAACTGAATCTTTAAACTGAAAGCAAAAGCATGAAGCAACATAGCATCATTGCCTATCTGGCACTGACTGGGAAAAAGGGTCTGGTACTGACGGAGTGACTGGGGACATGTGGCACAGGTGAGCAGGTGGATGTGGGAGTCAGGTGACTAGAACAGGTTCAAAAGTCTGAGGGCATTTGGTGGACAGGTAGAGAATGGATATGAAAGCATAGAAATGCAGGGGCCTGGGGAAGTGGGAATGGCTGAAGTGAGGGACAGAGAGGCAGAGGTTGTGACAGAACCCCACCCCCCTAAATCAAGAGACTTCCAGATTAAGGAATAGAACGACCAGAAGGCAGGGCTGATGGGTGGAGTCGCTCTGGGGGATGACCAGGAAGGCAGCGATGAGGGTGGGATCGCTCTGGTGGGCAGCCCGGAGGCTGAAGACACAGACCTTGAGGCTGGTGGGGTCAGTGGAGTGGTCTAGGAAGGAGACCTTGAGACCGGATGCGTTGGTGGAGTCACTCAGAAGGACGGCCAGGAGGCTGGAGGTTAGGAAAGGCGACCGGCAACAGAAGATCCAGCTGTAGGTTGGGGTAGGGTGCTGGACAGGCAGACTGCTGGATACCAGAGCCAAGGCCAGCGATAGTAGTGCAGGGCAGGTGGCCTGCGACTGGAGATTTCTCTTCCTACAGGTCAGGAAGTCAGAGAAAGGTGAAGTCCATGAATATGTCAGGATGTACCAATCATGTCTGATGTCAATGTCTGATCAAAGCAAAGGGTTTTATTATTAATTATTTATTCATTTATTGAGTAATGGAGTGTAAACACATCCAAACTTAGCTTTTATGCTTTTATATGTGGAAAATAACTTTTTAGCTGGGCAGAAATCTAAAACAAGTTGCTACCAACAGTCTGGATGAGTACACAGAGGCTGTGACATCATACATCAGCTTCTGTGAGGACTGGGAAAACTGGGGACTGGGATTTATTTCCCACTTTTCTCATCGCATCCGTGGAATTTTTGGACATTCTCATCAAAGGTGCCCTTACCTTTGTCCATGCAGTAAATGATCTCTCATGCTCTTGTGCATCTCCGGCAGTGCAGTCTTTGCACACCGTTACCAGGAATATTTCAACTCCACATCTGGCTAAAGGGCTACTGTATGAACAGAGATCTCCCTTTTGTTGACAATTTTGCTTCCTTTTTAAATAGACCCCAGCTTTTCAAATCAGACGGCCTCCATCCATCCCAGGAAGGTTCCCGCCTGTTATCTACCAACATTGAACTGACTTTGAACTCCTGTAAGGCTCATATGACGTTCAGTGAGTCCATCAGAAAGTACCCTCCTGTGCTCATACTGTTCTCTTTCAGTGTCCCCCTCTAGCTCCCCCTACCTGCATGGTAGTCCCCATACAGTCTCTGCTATTCCTGTAACTATTCCTGTAACTACCTCCCCCTTGTGGAATGATCAGAGTGCTGCTATTCCCATCCCTGTCCACATTTTACAGAGACATGTATGGTCTATCTACAAATCTGCAAATAAGCGGCAGGTAGAGTTTAACATTCTACGATCATTTCACCCAGCACCCACTAGGGTTTGTGGCCCATCAGATCATATTTTATCTGTTAAGTTTGGTCTGTTTAATGTCAGACCTCTCAATAATATGTCATTTATCTGTCATGATTTTATTTCCTCCTATAATCTTTATTTTCTCATGCTGAGACATGGTTAAAATGTAATGACGCCACCTCTTTGATTGAAGCATCCCCCCCTAACTACTCCCACCTATCTAAACCTAGGCCCTTGGGCCAAGGAGGTGGTGTAGCTGTAATACATGGCAAGGAGTGAATTGTTATTATGGGGGATTTTAATGTTCATGTCTGTTGTATAGATGATCCGTTGGCCTTAGATTTTAAAAATATATGCGACTCATTTAGCTTAACACAATCCGTCACTGGCCCTATTCACAACCGGGGCCATACTCTTGACCTCATCCTTTCCTATGGACAATCTTTCAACTACAGAGCTCTTTGTCTCAGATCATCTTGCAATTACTTTCAACCTTTCTGCCTGCCGTCCCTTTAATGCCCCAGTCACTTGCTTAAAGAGACATTTAAAAATTCCTCAACATCAGCCATGTTCATTAGGGAATTCGACCAATCGTGCAAAGGCTGCCCCTGAGAGTTTAGTAGATCAGTTCAATTCGCTTTGTGTGGAGATTCTTAACAAAATTGCTCCCTTAAAAAACAAAAGAAAAACTGGTCCAACTGGCACCCCCTGGTTAAATGATCATACTCGGAAAAGAAAAAGGGAATGCAGGGCAATGGAATGCAAGTGGAAACACATCAGACTCGGGGTCAATCTTGCTCAGTTGAAAAATCTAATGTCCAATTACAACTCTTCCGTCAAAACTGCAAGAAACACATATTTCTCCAATATCATTGCTGAAAGCCACCACAATCCCAGAATATTGTTCAGAACTATTGAACATGTTGTTGCTGGTCCTAAAAATAACTAATTCCCTGATCGTTCATCAGAAACAGAGAAGTTTGCAACATTCTTTACTGCTAAAATTGAAAACATTAGGAATCAGATTCTACCACAGACTTGATTACCCACACACCTACAGTCCCACTCACATGTCATGGTCCACCTCTTTTGAATTAATCTCTCTCCAAGCATTGCTGGAAACTGTCAACTGAACTGCTCTTCATGTCATCTAGATACAATCCCATCCAGAAAAAATCCATCCAAAAAAAATAATTTGTGAAGCACTTTGTAACTTTGTTTTGAAAGGTGCTATATAAATAAAGTTTATTATTATTATTATTATTATATATTATTATTATTATTATTATTATTTCCAGCATGCAATCACTGTTTTTCTCCACTAGTAGCTGAAGTTCATCCAGTTTGTTGCTCAGAGACTTTTATTCATCTTCTGCTTCATAGAGACATGGCTGTGTGGATCGATTCCGGACCCCTTTCATGACACAGAACTTCCAGGCAAAATGAAAGGTGGAGGTATCTGTTTTTACACAGCCACAACAGTGGCTAGTGTAATGATGTGACACTGATTCTACAGCACTGTTCTCCTGTTCTGGAATTGTTTTTCATCAACTGTAAGCCTTTCTATCCCCCTTGTGAGTTTGTTTCATTCATTCTGGTCGGTGCTTACATTCCATGTGCCAACGAGCAGGAGGCACAGGGCATGCTTGCTGATCAGATACTGTGTGTGGAGCAGACAAACCCGGACTCCTTAGTTAATGTCCTCGGTGACTTTACCAAAGGTAACCTCAGCCATGAACTCCCCAAATACAGACAGTCTGGGACACTCTGACCATGTCATGGTCCATCTGATTCCTGCACACAGGCAGAAATTAAAGCTCTGTAAACCTGTTGTGAGGACATCAAAGCAGTGGACCAGTGAATCTAAGGAGGATCTTCGAGCATGCTTGGACTGTACTGACTGGGATGTTTTCAGGACTGCCGAAAGGATCCAGTAGCTTCAAAAAGCATAGTTAACTGTTAATAAGTGCATAATAAAGGATTTATCAACATTAATAAGGCATGGTCCTTGCTTTAGATCGAGAAGCTGCAAGTACATAGTTAACTGCTAATAAATTAATAACGTTGTTTTTTTTTTATTTAATAAAGCAACAAAAAAAGCTTAGTAAAGCTTTATCAATGACAAAATAGGTAAGTTAGTAAGACTCAATAAATGAGTTTGTAATGCTATTATAAACAATTATAAGAAACTTAACTTATAAACTGCTAAAAACTTTAATAAATCCTTATGAGTTTCTTATTAATGCTTATAAATGACTTCTAATCTAACAAAAATGTTTATGATGCTATTATTAACACTTATATATATTCTTAACACATAATGTTAATAAGCATCTTATAAGGACTTGTAAGGGCCTTATTACCTATTAACGCTTATTACAAGGACCTTAATATAAAGCGTTGCTGTGTGGGTATGTGTGGTGACATAGCACCAGGAGACAACATTTGCACACTGAACACAAACATACATTTATATACAGGCATGTAACCTACACTACTGTACCTGCATATATTTCCTCCCTGTCAACTGCTACTCCCTTGTCTTCCCTTTGACCTTGTAATAACTAAGACTGCTGTGCAAGCAAAGCCGAATTAACTGCCAGCTTAATTAGACAATTTACTGAGTAATTAGTTGCCAATTAGCGACACCTCTCTCTCGTCTCAACACACTGACAGCCTCACTTTCTCCCCTCATGTTGATAGCTAAACTATCAGATCATGAAAATACATGACATTAAAAAGGTATTGTGAGTACTTTAACCCTCTGGATTGAGTAGGAAAATGCTCATTTAAGTGAGGGTTCTCAGTGAACTGCGGCAACATTCTATAATTCTACTGGGGTCTAAACAAACAGCTCCATCTCAAAGACGGAAGGAAATTGACAATCATAAGTTGTTTTTATTCTAAAAAACACAACTTCCTGTTAGGTTTGGGAGCAGGAAGAGGACCCAGGCGCAGACAGGAGTGGAGGCAGGCAGGAGGTTCAAAGGGTTTTATTACACTTACAGGCAGGGTAACAAGCAGGTAGGCAAGCAGGTAGACAGGGAGGTTATCAGGGCTTCAGGTTATCCGGTTAACAGGTACAAGCATGCACAAAACAGGACACTGATCACGCTGACACAGACACATCTCAAGCACAAGCACAATGAACCGACAAGGACCAACTCAAAAGGACAGGTATAAATAGAGAAGGGACTGACGAGGGGATCAGGGCCAGGTGTGTGATGAGGAGCAGGTGTAGACAATCAGACACACAAGGGCAGGATCACAGGAAACAAGACGGGCAAGACTTCAAAAAAAAAACAGAAAACAGACAAGACACAACAGAACCTAACAGAACCCCCCCCCTCAAGAGATGGCTCCCAGACATCCCACAGACGAAACAGGAAAGCCAAGCAGGGTGGGCGGAGAGAGACCAAAGGAGGGACACCAGAACACAAGGCCAAGGAACAGATGAACGGGAGAGGTGCAGGCAGGACCAGGGCTGGAGACCTCCGGGGGGGCAGCCCGGCTTGCGGGACTGCTCAGGGGGACGGGCAGGAGGGCGGCGCCATGGAGGGGGCCGCTCTGGCTCCGGAGGATGGGCAGGAGGGCGGTGCGGTGGAAGGGGCTGCTCTGGCTCAGGTGGACGGGCAGGGGGCTGCGTTGGCTGGGACGCCAACGGGGAGTTTTATTGAGATTAAGATCTATTACAACTTTTAAAATCCCTTGCCAAGATTGGTGCATACTAAGAATGAGTAATCATAGCATCATGTACTGTAGTTTTTACTGTAGATTTAAAAGACAGGTACCAGATCTATCCAAACTCCCACTCAGTAATGGAAAACGCATTTCTTAGTTAACTGGGGCTCTAACCAAAAATATAAAGTGTATATTTTTCAAGTGGCAATAGACAACTTTTCAGCATTTACCCCCCCTAGCGTTTCCAACTGGTATTATTGTGGGCG
The DNA here is from genome assembly GCA_002120245.1 of Maccullochella peelii. Taxonomy (NCBI): domain Eukaryota; kingdom Metazoa; phylum Chordata; class Actinopteri; order Centrarchiformes; family Percichthyidae; genus Maccullochella; species Maccullochella peelii. The sequence continues at coordinate 54,741 of LKNJ01002554.1, forward strand.
CCGCTGTTGCAAAGTCAAGCGGATTGCTTTCAGTTTCCCTCAGAGCCTTTGCTACTACCAACAACACAGGACACACTGCATTTGTTTCCAATTTTCCATGAAGAAATGATCAACTACACTTTGGAATTAAAAGAGAAGAAAGAAGCATGGTCACGGAAGGGGTAAAGTGAAATTGTCATCATTTTATATTGAGTAATAACATAGCTTGAGTGTTGAACAGAGCAGCATGACTGGTGGTGCTGCTCTGTTGCGACTTGGGTGGCCCTGCTGTTACCGTGTAGTGTGTATTGGTTTGATTGTTTATTTGTCTCTACTACTGTGTGATTTTATACTTTTTTACATTGTCTGTGTTTTTTATTACGATATTAAGACGATGATGATGATGATGTTTTTGTTGAAAGTACTGTTCTTGACTTTAATTGGCTGGGAACTTATGACAAAATGCCACTGGACTCCAGCAGGTTGGGATTGCAAACTGGCGCTCTTACGCTACACCCCCGACCAACTCCTGCTGCTCCGCCCCAGCCGCACACCTGCTCCCCAGCTATCGAGTGAACTGGGGGCTCAGACTCAGAGTGAACATGGACAACCACAGAAGAGGGGAAAACACGGAGGAGTGAGACAGAGACTACGGAGAAGAGCAGAGAGACCACCTTTGCCTTCCATGATTCTCTGCAATGCCCGTTCCTTGAAGAGCAAAGTTGGGAGTAAGGGAGGAGGCGCATGTGTCTTTGTCAAACAAAACTTCTGACCATAATGCCAAAAAGTCCCTGCTTAAAAGTAGTAAACCACAAGTTAAAACTGTATATGCTTGGAACAATGATGAAACCTTAAAAGGCTGTTTCTCTTGTACCAACTGGGACCTCTTTCATAGTCTGGACCTGGAAGAGGCATGTTATACTATTACAGACTATATAAATTTTTGCAGAGATAACGTGTTAACCCAGAAGTCAATAATTATGTATCCAAACAATAAACCCTATATTTCCAAGGAAATTAAAAAGTGCATAGTTCAGAAACACTTAGCGTTTAAGAGCAGGGACCTTGTGGCTTTGAGGAATATCCAGAAAGAACTCAACCACAAATTAAGGAAGGCTAGGAGGAGGGAGAAGGATAAATTTGAAACCCCCTGCTCTTCCATGAACACCAAAAAACTGTGGGACATTCATGACAAACATGGCACCAGCTAAAAAGTGTCTTAGTGTTTTTAATGAGGGGGAGAAGGCCAATGAATTGAATAACTTTTATTCGAGGTTCGAAATAGCAGACTTCTCACAGGAGCAAAAAGTGTCTCTAGATACATTATCAGCATCGAACTACCTGTTGGATGCTCCACATATTACTGAGCCCGAAGCTCTGAGTGAAATCACAAGGTCACTGAGAACCTGGGAAGCCTGGTTATGTAGGCGAGAAGGATCAGGAAAGGTGAAAAAATTAGCAGATGTGAATTGTCATTTCAATTCAGCAAAAGCCTTATCAGCAGCCAGGGATCACATAAAGGGAGTGTTCTGGGTGGTGAGGGAAGTGAGGGGAGCCGCCAAAGCACTGTAGTTCTGGATGAACTGTCGCTAGAAGTTGGCCAACCCACGCAACTCCTTGCGAGAGGAGGGGATAGGCCAATCCATGACCTTACCACTACCTTGACCTTGGAGTTTGTTGCCAATGCTGGATGTTACCAGCACTGACAACAAACCCCTGGAATGAGATGTGGAACTCACATTTTTTGGCCTTTACAGAAAGTTGGTTCTCCAAAAGCCTCTGTAGAATGCATCACGTACTGCAATCTTCCTGCTTGGACTTGGACTGAAGATAATAATCTCACACAGGTATTGAGCAGGTCTCTGAGGACATCATGAACGAAAGCCTGGAAAATAGCTCGAGTGTTTGTTAGACCAAATGGCATGACCAAATGGCACAACCAAGTACTGATAATGTCCACTAGGTGTGTTGAAAGCAGTTTTCCACTCATCCTACTACCTAATACGCACTAGGTGATGCCTTTCTGAGAGCTAACTTGGAAAAGATGGTGAATTTGCAGAAGTTCGAAAGCAGAAGAGATGAGCGGAAGAGGGTACCTGTTTTTCACAGTGATGTTGTTGAGGGCTCGATAGTGGATACAGAGCCGGAAGGTTTTATCCTTTTTCTCAACAAAGAAAAATCCAGCCCCAGAGGGAGTCAAGGAGGGACGAATGATGCCAGCTGCCGACAAATTGCTGACATATCTTTCCATGGCCTTGGTCTCAGGGGCGGACAGAGAGAACAGTCTGCCTTTGGGTGGAGAGGAACCAGGGAGGAGGTCAATGGCACAGGCAGCAGAGTGGCCTGTGCCTTGCTGAAAACCTTCAAATCAAGATATGACGGGCGAACCCCTGAGACGTCTGGGAACTCAGAGGGGTAAGACTTACTGGGAGTGGAAGACAAGGCAGATCACCCTTGCAAAATGGCTCCCGAAGACCAGTCTATGTATGTATCGTCTGTGCTGGGTGGAGGAGCTGAATCAAATCATAAACTTTAACCCAGAAGCACAACTCAAAGACAGACAGGTTAAGATAAAAGTTCACAAGGCAAACTTATCTAAAAAGGGGGAGGAAGAGAATCATCAATCCATAGGTCAGGCAGGTAAAGTCAGGCAGGCAGAATAAAGGTTGGAAAGTTAGGGTGGAGGCCAACGAGACAATCTGGCAGGGAAATAGCCCGGTATATATACTGCAGGAGGGAGTGGCTGGATCTGAAATGACAGTATGTTTTCAGGCTGACAGTACCGTGTGTGAGCGGCACACTAGCCTCTCAGAGCCTGGATTCTCACATGAAATCTGAAAAGCACTAACGTTATGCTAGCACTCAAAAAAGTACTACGCCCATTGAGTTGTTTGCTACTACTGCTATTTTGGCTGTACATACTAGATATGATTTGTCTACTGTGAATATGTCCACTCTGGCAAAGCCTTCAGACCTGCTACCAGTCATCAGACAGCATTCAGCACTTTTTCGCAGACTGACAAATTGACAGACATAGAAGTGCTGTGGGTTTTGCATACAATCATTTGACACCATTCGTAAGTGACACTTCAAATGACAACATCCACACAGTCTTCAGGTAATTTTTTCCTGATTCCAAAAGGAGACTAGAAAAGCACGAGAGAGCTAGTACTAAATAGTGAAATTGATAAAAAGGCTGCTAAGCTGCGACATGTCATGAGAGACATGGTGTCCATGGACAACAAACAGGGTTAACTGTATAGATTGTTTCTGCCAGAACTTCTGAAAAGGAAATACATCAAGTTTGGTGCTTATTGAATAAGAAAAGAAAAACTGAAGAACAAGGAAGGATCATTCCTCCCCAGAAATTACCTAGGCAGACTTTAAGGGTTCTTGGCAATTTTGTAGAACAAGTTGAGATTTAACACATTTTTGTGATTATAGGTCAAAAGGTTGTAGTGACTGGGTTGTCAAGTTGTCTCTACAGTGCCCTCTTATGCTTATTTGATGGTAAATGCAGAGGAACATTGTTTTCCATTGGACTGGGTCTACTGCCAAACCATTTTATGAGATCATCAGATGCCCATTTGTTGACTTCAAGGGTGCTTGGACCTGCTGGACTCCTCTGCTCTGTCCACACGGAAGATAGAGATGGACTCTGCTGGTTGGATGGCCAAGTTAGACAGAGGATGCCACAGTGTCCCAATCATGTCCCATTGGAATCTGATCACCGCCCTAAGATCAACTAGCCTGCTGTCCAAGGACTAAATGTAGGATACTGAGCTTGGGCTCTCAGTCTATTCCGAACACCAGCTTGTCTTCCACAATGTTTTTTCTTTTGCCTTCAGCAAGACACGCACCCATTGTTATTGTTGCCATGGTGAGTGTCTTACAGGATCTCTACAGTAAGTTAGGAAACAGGCACACTTCTTAACATTGGATTTGCTTAAACTCACCAGTTTTCCGTTAGTCATATATTGTTGCCAAAAGAATTGATGGATAAAGAAACAAAAACAGCAAAACACCAAAAACAAAAGTATTACTCCCCGTGGAGCTACCACAACAGTGACTGAACACAGCTGCAGCATTTTGACTTTTTCAATACTTTTATATTATTAACTACACAGCACCAACATAGTTTTTTTTTTTTTTTTCCTCTTTCTACTAAAAAAGTAAAACAGTTTGGTAGAATAGAGCTTTTTTGTTCTTCTTCATCATTCTTTGTCAGAGGTGGAATACCAATCTATTTCATCCATGCAATGTGCTGAACAATGTCTAAATCTACTTTTTTGATAAACTTTACTAAATAATGAGTTTGTTAGGTAACCTAGCATTGTCAAGACTTCCTGTGGTTTGACAAAAAAAAATCTTGATTCAAGGTCCACTTACTAGCTTTTTTCACTCCTTTCAACCACATCTCAGGGCTTTCCTCAGCAGACTGAGTTTGCTTAGTTGGAACTCAAGGACCTTGAGTTAAGTTAAAATTCTCATGTCAAGGTCAAGAATGCACTCTCAGGCTCAACTCCCTGTGGTTGTTTCTTAATAAAGGACTACCACTAACATTCACATTAAAACTATATTTTTTTGTGAACACATGCCATTGTTGTGTTGTGTTTGTATCAACAGCTTAGCTCAGCAAATGAATGGAGCAGAGCAGAAAGCAATATGGCTCCTGCTGTGACAATGAACTGGTAAATAGTGATGAGTAAGCCAATATTATGCACAGCCGCATATACAATGGAAACTATATACACTTACTAATGTAATTAATATCTTTACTTTATGGATAATATGGTTTTAACCAACATCACCAGAGTTAGTCAACTACTGTCCACAGTGATAACTAGTGGTTTTAGAAGTTGACTACTTGACAAGTTGAGTAGTTGGAGAAACTCCTAATGGATAAAAGAAATATATGCACGTATATAAAATAAATGAAATAAATGGGAATATAAGAAATTAATTAAATTTACAGCACACAAGTACATAAATAGCAAGCAATTATAGAAAAACAGTAGAACTATATATATA